>JANAVB010026999.1:26568123-26740623 GCA_029216955.1 Iris pallida | reverse complement strand
TTCAAACACATAGTATGTATAGTAGTTATAGTTTCCGTCATATTCTCTGAACTGTGCTTACATGTTGTCTATTTATTTCCATTCTTGTACATTGTACCCTTCACATCGTTCATCCTTCATAGTACCATTGTCAGGATATGATTACATATTAGTAGCTCTATATTTCTCATCACTTATCGTATTCTCTACTTGCAGTTTTATAGTTTTTATCATTTTATTGGAACTGTTGTTGGTTTATGTATTCGCTTCATCCTGACTGGATACGTTGACAAAATATTACAGATGATTTAGATAATTGTCCTACCTACTACGAGGCATATTAGGGTGGCACACAGGAGTATTGTGGAGGATCATGCTCAGTAGATTTTACCTTAGATATAGTTTAGGATTATTAGTTTTAATGTTGTATCGGATTGTTCCGATTGTTAGTTGAGACTATTTATATTCAGGATATGTACTTATTTGTGTTGGACACCTAAAATTGTGTGATTTGATAACTCTAATATTTATTCAGTTTCTTCCTTTTATCTGATTCCATATCGTGCTCTATCTTTCTTAGGATTGTGATTGAGATTATATAGTTAAGATGTCATATTATACCTCCGTATTGAGATGACAGGTTATATGATTCATATTGTTAGTTGATATATATTATAGACGACCTATACAGCGTTCTACCGTCGACCCTGCGGCATAGGCTGGACATACCCACATTCTCGTGCCCCTAAGCAGGGTATGGATCGTGACACAATTTTGTGGTGGCCCACGCAGGTCAGAGTCGTAACTAGTGCAATTTCGTAGTGGTACTCGACTTAGAGCGCTGCTACGAGCCTGCTTAGGATATAGGTTATAGGCTTTATAGGGAGTTACTCGATTACAATTAGGAAACTTCCAAATCTTTTGATTTTAATCCTTTATTTCAATTTCTTCAAATTCAACTGTCATTCCTTGATAATATCTTATCTTGTGCCATATTGATCTTTGTTCGAATCTGTCTCCAGGATTACAATGACTCGAGCTCAGGCAGCTGGATCCAGTACAGCACTGAAGAGGTCCGATCCGTCGCGACCTATTTCTCCTGATGAGGGAGTAGTCTAGGAGGCTGTCCCTACTGCCCCTACTGTTCTTACCATCCAGGTGGGAGAGACAGCAGCATCTGGGGGTCTTCCTCAGCAGATTCAGAGGCCTAATATCGTTGTGCCAGAGACTCTTCCACCTCCACCTGCGCTTTCGACTGAAGCCATTCAGATCTTCGCTTTCCTCCAGCAGATAATGGAGGCACAGCGAGCACAGGCAGAGGCATTGCAGTGTCAGGAAGAGGTTCTAAGGCAGAGCATGGAGAATGCTCATCAGTTGGTATTGACAGCAAATGAGAAGGTGTTTGCGGCTCTGCCACAGAGTGCTCCTGTCCAGGAGCAGCAGGCGAGGCCTGGTTCAGTGCTTGACTTCAAGAAGATGTACCCTCGAGAGTTCGAAGAAATCGAGGGCATCCTTTATGCCGATGATTGGCTAGAGGATGTGGAACGGAGCCTAGAGTTGGCAGAGATTCTGGAGAGGGTGCGAGCAGCAGCAGCAGCGAGTCAATTCTTCGACATCGCTCTGACCAGGTACTGTAAGAACCCTTGTGCATCAGTGAAAGGGCTGACCTGGAAGAACTTCTGAAGGCTCTTCAAGAAAAAAAATTCCTGATGTAGCTCTTAGCACGTTGGAGGGCCAGTTTACAGGACTGGTGCAGGAAAACTCGTCGGTAGACGATTATGCAGCGGAATTCTTTCGCCTGAGCCGATTCGCCCCAGGCATGGTTCAGGATGCGGGAGAGAAGGCTCGTAAGTTCAGGAGGGGCATGAACCACGCTGTTCATTCTCTCACATCTGGGTGTCGCGAGGCGACTTTTGAGCAGATATTAATGGACGCTCAGATAGCGGAAGAGGACCACGGTCTTAGGCCCAAGAGGAGCGATGATGCTTTGGGTGGTGCTAGCAGTAGCGCAGGACCGGTAAAGCGTCCTTATTTTCTGCATCAATCATTCCAACCCCCACAGCAGCATTTTCAGGTTCTAGCTAGGGCTCAGGTTTATCAGTTTTATGCACCAGAGCGAGCCTCAGTACAGCTGGATCAGCTGCAGCATCAGGGGAAGACCCGACAGTACAACTTCTGCAAGCAGCTGGATTATCTTTGGGATAGTTGTAGAGTGAGACTGGAACTTTATTTGTACTGTGGCACTGAGGGACATCGAGTGAAGGATTGTCCCCTAGCTTCTTATCTTCCCGGACAGCGTGCAACTCCAAACCAAAAGGGTCCAGTTAGGCCACCTGTGGCATCGCATTATGCCCAGCACCATCAGAGGGAGATCCCCCAACGGGGCAGGGCTTTTGCGCTGACGGTCGAGAAGGCCGACGCTGTAGGTGACGGGTTTGCAGGTATGTCTTTTCTGTCCTTCTTTTCCATCTTGTTGTGTGATTCCACTAGTACCTGTCAGGATATTTTGTGCTGTGCTAGATAGTGTAGTAATCATGTTCGAGACTATGAAATCACGACCAGTAGGACCATAATTTGCATACTTCTAGGTAGAATTTTTTTGACTTTGATTGTTGGGGGTTTAACCTAGAAGGAGTACGACCATCTTAATTTCGAGGATGAAATTTTTCTAAGGGGGTATATTTGTCACCACCACTTTTCTAAAATGAGGGTAATTTTGAACTTTTGTAAAATTGGTCATGTTAATAATTAATTGGTAATTTTTTTATTATTTTTAATATTATTTAAATTGATGTATTGTGATTGTATCCCTTTCTAGTGAAACCTTAGAACTATTTAGCCTAGAGACTAACCATGACCATGGAGACCTAATCATATGATTAGATTAGCTAATTACCACTTTTAGGCTAAGGGTATTTTGGTCATTTGTGATATTTGAATTTTGATTAATTAATAGTGTGTTAATTGATATATTAAGCCTTAACCTACAATTGTCCTAATCTAGATATTGATCATGAACCTAGAGGCTTAGTTAGTAGAATTAAGAAAGTAATACAAGCCCTAGAATATCTAGATATTAGTCTAAGTAGATATTTTAGAGTAAACCCTAATTTGGTTGGGCCTTTACCTAGAAAGCCTTGATTACACCCAAAGGAAGCCCATTAACCTAAATTGAACTTCAACCCTAACCCTAGACAACCCATGACAGTCAAGGACCGCCCCCGCCCCCAATATAACATCATGTTAGCCCCCCTATTGCCTCTTTCATTACAATTATAAACCCTAATTTGTGTTCTTCCCCAAATTCACCCCCTTTATCCAAATCAACTCCAAATTGAGCCTAATCAATTGCAATAGACTCCCCTAGTATAGAGGAGGTATCTATTGGCTAGCTAGCAAAGATTGGGAGCAATTTGACCATTGGAGCTTGGTGGAGATCTAGATCTAGGAGCTTTCAATGAGATTCCAACTCTCAATAGATAATGGCCTCTAAACCTATTTAAATTCCGTTTTCTCTCCATAGATGCATTCATTTAGGGTCCCCCTATCCCTAGGCCAAGTTTGGTAAGAAATCGGATCCGTTTGGTATGCATATCGGAGGAGTATCGGAGAACTATTCATTGTGTTAGATGAAATACCTCTTAGAAATAAATATTCTTAATTTTCAAAACTAATTACATAATTTTGTAGCTAATATTGTGTAGATCACTGTTCATGTTGACATATTTGATTTTAGGACACTTTCGTGTCGATTTTAGGACATGGAGACACGAGCACGAGACCTCGTGCACTGTCCTGCTACCCGAGAGTGATATCTCACTCGACACGATATGATTCGACACCATTTTGGGTGGACACATGGGGGCAACATTTGACAGCATGCTTCCAAAATTTGGGAGGATATAGTGGAGTATTTGAGGAGGATTCGAGCTCGCAGTGGTCATACTGACACCGCACACACGCGAAATGTGGATAGTGATATGCCTCTCAAACTCGAATAGGACACAACTTGGACACTGATCAGTGACACTGACATGTGCACCTATAACTAGGCTACCCTAGGGCACGACCCCATGGTGTCTGGTTGGACACGTCGTGTCCTACACCTCTCGACACATACACACGAGGCAGTGTCTGTGCACAGTTCCCTGATACCATGTATGTATACCCTGTTCGACCATATTGGATACGTTCGTGGACACTGGAACATGACACGATGTTGGACACATGCTAGACTCATCTCTGAGACATGGGTTGACACTTGGTTGGACACATTCACTTGTTTCCCACACTCTTTCACTCACTTGACACACCTACAAATACCCTTCACACCTATACACTGGACTACAGACACTTGTACACACCTGTGACACATTCTTCATACTGACACATTTACTTGCACACTGACACCTCACTCTTATCACATTGCAACACATCACACACCCACACAGCAACTGTAAAACCCGTAATTTTTATTAATTAATTTAGTGTTATTTTATTTATTATAAATTAGATTAAATTATTATTTCTGGAATTTTAGTGTTTAGTCAAACCCGTAAAAATTTTCAGTTAATTAATTGAATAATTTAATTAGCTAATTATTATTATAAATCATTATTAATTGTTAATTTAGGAAAATTGTATTTTTAGGAAAAACATTTTTTTTGAAACATTATTAATCCTGGAATTAGATTGTTGGGCTGACCCGTCCTGAACCCATCTCGAACCCAAGTTCAATTTTCCGAAGTTAATTCGGGAGTCCCTTAGTATTCATATTTATATAAATATCATTTTCTTAATAAAGCAAAATAATTCTTGTATTTTCCTTAAACTTCCTTTATAACTTTCTTTACTCTCTCTCTCTCTCTCTTACCTGGAAAGGAAAACCTTTCTTTTCTGCTCACCAAGCGCTCGCTCGGCCGACCCTTCATTTCCAAACCTGTCGCCACCTAACCCCGACTGCTCTTCTTCCCGAAACCCCCATCATCTCCTATAAAACCCCTTCATCACCTCCACCATTTCCCCAACCAAGCCCTAACCCGAGCCTTAGCTTCCCTGGCCACGCCCCACGGTGCATCCCGAGCCCCGACGCCGAGCTCCTCCCTACGCGGCTATCCCCGACGCTGACTGCGCCCTCCGCCGAGTTCGCGGCTTTCGCCGCCGTGCTTCCCCGAGCCACCCGCGGCCATCCCGACCGCCGGCCGCCCCCTGCAGCGCCTGTTCTGTGCGGCCTTTCCGTCGTCGACTTCCCGAGCGGCCCCGATCTGCTGTCACATAACCCGATCTGCTATCCAGCATCTCTGTGCGCGACTCCAGCGTTGTTCGGACTCGATCCGCTGCTGTCCGTGTTCCGTTCCCACTGCCCGCAGATAATTTTCCTTCTTTATTCATCTGAAAGCTCTAGCCGAGCACCCGAGGTATATTTTCGTATTTTCGTGTCCCTCTCTTGGTGTCAATGATGACATGGTCTCCGATTCGTGGATTCGAATTCTTCGAATTCCCTTCGGAATGATTCTGTGGTTTTATGATTCTGTGGTTTGTGATTCAATGGTTTCTCGGAAGTTCCAAGAGAAGTTCGGATTTTTCGGAAATGGCTCTGTGACCATTTTCCTTAGACAGGTTCTGTGGTTTTCCGAGTTATATTTCGGTTTTTTCGAATTTTATAGTTCGAAAAGTTTTCTGTGATTTTGATATAAACCTACTCTTGGGTTGGATAAATTGGAATTTCTGGTTTGGAATGTTTTGTGGTTTGGAATATTGTGGGTGTTGGTATTTTCCCAGGATTGGGTTGTCCCAATTATAGAGGAAGTGCTGCCCAAATTTTCAAATATATATTTTAAAACTATTTTCAAATCCCGATCTTTGCAAAACAAACTATATCTTGGAGTGTTGGTTTTAAAATGGATTTTGTATCTTTTCGAGCGACGAACATATTGGTCCATGGGCCCTAACTAACTTCAAACGAAACCGGCCAACCCGGACGTTGAGGTATTAGTTAAAACATGAGTTTTGAATGACCAAGCCTGAGACGCATTTTAATAATTATCTTTAATTTATTATTATTTTTAGAATGGGTTACTGCTGTTAGTATTTTGGTGCAGGGCTTCGGCCCACTGTTGGACCGTTCGGCACTCAGAGCTCACCTTTGAATTAAATTAATTTATGTAAAAATTATAAGGACATAAGTCCAAGTTCTTTTCTATTTTTCTGCGGAACTGTAATAAGTAGTTAGTTTTCCTTTTATTTTTCTGGATTGTTGTTTTGTAGGTAACGCGTAAATGGTAAACTAAATATTTAATTTTTATAGAAAAGTTAATAAGAGTTTTCTCACATTAAATAATAATAATAAGATTTCAAGTTTGTAACTTAGACAATTTCATGTTTTCTCATTAAAAGAAAAATAACTAATTTATATATATATATATATTACAAAATACAAAGTTTTGCCAAATAATTGGAAAATGCGAAGTTTTCCAATAAAAATGTTAACTTGACTTTTACCTCGTTAAATTAATAACTTTGAATCGCATCGATAAACGTGTTTTGTTTATAACAACATAAAATTTGACTAGGATCAAATTTTAGAGATTGTAACTAGCACACCTAGATATGGTTTCCTCATTTATGCTAAGTCGGGATTCTCAATGTAGGATTTCGAGGACGAGTCTGATTTTTCTTTCCCGGAACCGACTCTTCAAACCCAGTCATAAACAAAGGCAAGTACGGTTGTGTTTATTTTTCAATTTAGTTAATAATTGTAATATTGCAAGATTAAACCACATTGCCACACAGAACTCTCTCCTAGAGTATTGATTGTTATTGATTGTGAGATTGGGGGAGTAGTGTAGTATATTATGACCAATACCCCTCATATTGCATATTGATTGTGCGAGCTTACCCCTCTTACACACGGAGATAAGCCGTATCGTATCACTAGGATACTATTGTACAACCCAAGCCGGACATAAGCATTACATACTCAAATCACATTGTTTTCAATTGTGGAAAATTGCTGGAAAATATTGTTCAAGTATTTAAAATGTTTAAAATTACAAATTTTTAATTATTAGTTAAATTGTTAAATTTTCATAATTGTACTTTGCTCCTTTCCTAACTGGATCCCCTACCCCCAATAGGTTCCTTTGATGAAGCTGAGCTATTGATAAATAGCTACTACGACCCGGTGCTTTATCCAGCTGTGCTGCCAGAGTCCCAATCGGACGATGTTGATCTTGGGGCTAATGAGCCTACTTTCTAGAGGATGATTTTCTTTTTGTTTTGATGTTGAATAAAAAGATAGTTTTATTTTATCAGTTGTATCAGTTGAATATTTTGTTGGACAAGTTTTTATTATTCAAAATTTAGATGTTGTGACAAAATATATTGTGTTGTTGTGATTACCTGCATTTGGATACAGCTTACTGCCGCCGTCTCACAACGGTGCAGGCTGGGCATGATCCGATTCGACCCAACAATTTGGGACCGGGTCGTGACATGTTTTTAGTGGTGGCCCATGCAGGTCAGATCAACAACTTAGGTAAACATATCTAGAAATATTTAGAACACTAGAACATTAATTTGTCACAACATAAGACCGAAATATATTATAAATAAATATTTTTGTTTGTTATAGGCTGCTAGGCTACCTTGCTTATGTTTTGCAATCCTAAACCTTCTAGAGTATGGCCACAGACAAGACCAATCTTGCTGGCGATGGGTTGTCATCACCCGATCACACCCCATATCCTCAATCGAATCTGGATCCTACGCCTCGGCAGCTGGCCGATCGTCCCCATAATGCACCAGCACCCTGTGGATTTTACACTACTACTCAAGTGTTAGATCCTACATCTTTCCAGACTGAACAGCAAGCCCCTGTGGTGGTGCCCGATCCAGCTGCCCCGCCAGTGCTCGTGGACTCCACCGACCCCGTAGGCCTGCTACGAGGAGTGCTTGAGGCACAGAGAACTCAAGCGGAAGATCATCGCGAACAGACGGCAATTATGAGGGAATGTATGGAGAATGCCCACAATGTGGCTATGGCTGCACTGGAGAGAGTAGAGCAGCCCAATCTGAACCAAGGCCGGCTAAAGTCGGTGATATTGAGAAATTCAAGAAGCTGGACCCTCGACCTTTCAAGGGAACCGAGGGAATTATCTATGCTGACAAAAGGCTCGACAGCATGGAGCGTCTCCTCAGCGTTGCTCGACTTCCTGATGATCTTCAAGTTGAAGCTGTGGGACTCCAACAGCTAGATGTAGCCAGCACCTAGTATCGGAATGAACCCTGATTCCATGATAGGCAGCTTTACTGGAACACTTTCAAGAGGTTGTTCCGCAGGAAGTTCTTTCCAACATCAGAGTTGCGGGAGATGGAAAGACAGTTTCAGAATCTGAAGCAAAGAAATATGACTGTTGGAGAATATGCGGTCGAGTTTGGTCAACTTAGTCGCTTTGCCAAGAACTTGGTTGCCGACCCCGCCGATCGTGCTGAAAGATTCAGGTATGGACTGAGGGAAGAGATTCGCACTCATGTGATCGCAGGCGGCGCCAAGACGTATGAGAGGATCTTAATACGAGCTCAGAATATAGAAAAGAGTCAGCCTGCTCGTTCAAAGAGGGAGTATTCTGGAACTAGCAATTTCTAGAATAACCAGAAGAGGCCCAACCACAATAATAACAACAGGCCTTCTCACCACCACCACCAGCATCATCAGGCGAGGAACAATTACAGAGCGCCTCAGAAGCAGATTCATGTCTGTGATTTCTGTAAGAGGTCAGGACATCAGTCGAACATCTACAGAAAGAGGCTAGGACACTGCCTATCTGTGGGTCTGCCACCCACCAAGTAAGAGACTGCCCCACGGCATTCAACCGGAATGGAACAACATCGCAGAAGCCTCCTCTACCCACTCAGCAACAACAGTTTGGGCAGTACCAACAGAAGACTGGGCGAGCTTTTGCCCTAACAGCAGATGAACAAGAGCCAGAGCAGGAACCTACCGCTGATGTCATCACAGGTTTTATTTATGTGCATTCACATCCTGCTTTAGCATTATTTGATTCGGGTGCTTCACACAGTTTTATAGCAACAAAATTCATCTCTACACACCACCTAGTTACGAGATTTAGCAAGAAGATATGTAGAGTTATGACCGGTGGTAGACCCATACCCATCACTGAGACCTGTAACTGCCCTATAACTATCTCAGGACACAATTTCTTAGCACCCTTACTTATGATGCCCTTACCTAACTATGATGTAGTCCTTGGAATGGACTGGTTAAGTAAGCAGCATGCGCTGATAGATTGTCACAGAGGATGTGTAGTCTTCAGCCCACCTGGAGAGCCGGAGTTTGAAATCTCTCGAGCTTCGGAAGATATGGAGGGTATTACTTACTCCTCTATCACCGAAGAATCTGGACCTCCTCACCCTATCATAGCAGAATTCATGGATGTCTTCCCTGATAGTCTTCCAGGATTACCCCTAGATCGAGATATAGAATTTACCATCGACCTAGTTCTCGGCTCTGTCCCTATTTCTCGAGGATGCTACAGTATCAACCCTAAGGAGGCCAAAGAAATGAAGGACCAGATCAATAAGCTAAAGGCCCTTGGATTTATCAGAGATGGAGCCTCACCCTGGGGAGCACCTGTCTTGTTCGTGCCCAAGAAGGACGGGACTGTGCGGATGTGCATCGACTACCGGGCGCTGAACAACATCACCATCAAGAACAAGTACCCTCTGTCCCGGATCGATGACCTGTTTGATCAACTCAGTGGAGCTAAGGTGTTCTCGAAGATAAACCTTCGATCTGGCTACCACCAAATTAAGGTCAGAAAGGAGGATATTCCAAAGACGGCTTTCAACACCAAATATGGTCAGTATGAATTCTTGGTCATACCGTTTGGATTGATGAATGCCCCTGCAGTATTCATGAACCTTATGAACAAGGTCTTCCATGAATATCTGGATCAGTTTGTTGTTGTCTTCATCGATGACATCCTGATCTACTCGAAGACCGAAGAAGAGCATGAAGAGCACTTGAGGAAAGTTCTGGGAACCTTAAGGAAGGAGAAGCTTTATGGTAAGCAATCTAAATATGAATTCTTCTTAGACAGGGTAGATTTTATGGGCCATGTTGTCACAGGAGAAGAAATTTCGGTGGATCCAAATAAGATAGCTACTATTGAGACCAAGTTCAGTTGCTGAAATCAGAAGTTTCTTGGGCTTAGCTGGCTACTACCAAAAATTCGTGAAAGATTTTGCCAGGATTGCTGAGCCGATGACGAAGCTCACAAGGAAGAATGAAGAATTTGTGTGGACTGAAGCTTGCCAGGCAGCATTTGAGGAACTGAAGAAGAGACTTACAACGGCACCGATACTTGTGCTACCCGCAGGTACCGGTAGTTTCTCAATCTACAGTGATGCTTCTGGTAAAGGATTGGGTTGTGTTCTTCAACAACATGGAAAAGTAATTGCTTATGCATCTAGGCAATTACGGACTCATGAGAAGAACTATCCCACGCATGATTTGGAGCTTGCAGCGATTATATTTGCACTGAAGCTGTGGAAGCATTACCTCTATGGAGAGAGAGTAGAAATATTTACAGACCACAAAAGTCTTAAATATATTTTCACTCAGAAGGAGCTGAACATGCGACAAAGGCGATGGCTGGAGCTGATGAAAGATTTTGACATCGACCTACAGTACCATCCGGGTAAGACTAATGTGGTTGCAGATGCACTTAGTCGATACCCGATGGCAATGTTTTTGACCAAGGAGATGCATTTGTTGGAAGACATAGAGAAGCCTGGACTGGAGATTGTACTGCCTGAAGAAGAAATGAAGAAGCTGGAAAGACAAGAAATTGTACCAGGAGTTGAATCATCAATGATGCAGTTGCAAGTGCGTTCAAGTCTGATGGACAAAGTCAATGAGGCACAATTTCAAGACGAGACGCTTTGCAAACTCAGAGATCAAGTGCTGGCAGGAACACTTGAAGGATTCTTAATCACCAGCGATGGAGCATTGAGGCATGGTACGAGGCTTTGTGTACCAACTGGCGAACTGAAGAACGAGCTGATGCAAGAAGCGCACCAGTCACAGTATTCCATACATCCAGGAGCTAATAAAATGTATCGGATATGCATACTGTAGTGTGGTGGTACGAAATGAAGAAGGACGTATCCAGATTTGTGGCTAGATGCTTGATTTGTCAACAAGTGAAAACCAGCAGACAGAGACCAGCAGGACTGTTACAGCCGCTAGACATCCCGGAGTAGAAATAGGAACACATAATAATGGACTTTATGTCAGGACTGCCTCGATCCCAAGGAGGAAAGGATGCCATTTGGGTTATTGTGGATCGACTGACGAAGTCAGCTCACTTTATCCCCTTCAAGTTTGGTCTATCCACCGAGAAGTTGGCAGCACTGTACATGCAGCATATCTACCGGATTCATGGAGTTCCGGTAAGTATTGTATCTGACAGAGATACCAGATTCACCTCTCATTTTTGGAAAAGTTTACATGACAGTTTGGGAACACAATTGAAGTTCAGCACCGCCTACCATCCCCAAACTGACGGACAATCGGAGAGAACCATCCAGACGCTAGAAGACATGCTGAGATCTTACGTCTTAGAATTTGGAGGGTCTTGGGAAGACCACTTGTACTTGGTAGAGTTTTCCTACAATAACAGCTACCAAGCTAGCATTGATATGACTCTGTTCGAGGCACTCTTTGGACGTTGTTGTTGTACTCCACTTGCTTGGGACGATGTAGGAGAAAGAGTATTACTTGGACCTGAAATGGTGACCGATACAGCAGAGAAGGTAAAGGTGATCAGAGACAAGCTCAGGATTGCTTAGGACAGACAGAAGCATTGGGCGGATACCAGTCGCCGACCACTGGAGTTCAAAGTAGGAGATAGTGTCTTCCTTAAGATCTCCCCTACACGAGGAACTATCAGATTTGGCAGAGCAGGAAAGCTGAGCCCCAGGTACATCGGCCCATTCGAAGTTTTGAGCCGAATTGGAGAAGTAGCGTACCGATTAGCTCTACCAGCTAATCTTGAAGGCGTGCACAACGTCTTCCATGTTCCACTGCTCAGACGCTACATCCCGGATCCGAGTCATATCTTGGACCATTCAGAGCTGGAGATTGGACCTAGCCTTACAGTGCCAGAGAAGCCATTGACGATTCTAGACCGAGGTGAGAAGAAAACCAGGAACTCTGTGACGCCCATAGTCAGAGTTATGTGGCGACACAATTCCCCAGGCGAGTCTACCTGGGAGCGTGAAGATGAGATACGGGAGCAGTATCCGTATCTATTTGAGACCTAAGGTAATTCCTAACCCTATCCTTTAATTTCGAGGACAAAATTTCTTAAGGAGGGAAGGTTGTGAAACCCGTAATTTTTATTAATTAATTTAGTGTTATTTTATTTATTTTAAATTAGATTAAATTATTATTTCTGGAATTTTAGTATTTAGCCAAACCCGTAAAAATTTCAGTTAATTAATTGAATAATTTAATTAGCTAATTATTATTATAAATCATTATTAATTGTTAATTTAGAAAAATTGTATTTTTAGGAAAAACATATTTTTTGAAACATTGTTAATCCTGGAATTAGATTGTTGGGCCTGACCCGTTCTGACCCGTCCTGAACCCATCTCGAACCCAAGTTCAATTTTCCGAAGTTAATTCAGGAGTCCCTTAGTATTTATATTTATATAAATATCATTTTCTTAATAAAGCAAAATAATTCTTGTATTTTCCTTAAACTTTCTTTATAACTTTCTTTACTCTCTCTCTCTCTCTCTCTCTCTCTCTCTCTCTCACCTGGAAAGGAAAACATTTCTTTTTCGCTCACCAAGCGCTCGCTCGGCCGACCCTTCATTTCCAAAACCGCCGCCACCCGACCCCGACTGCTCTTCTTCCCAAAACCACCATCATCTCCTATAAAACCCCTTCATCACCTCCACCATTTCCCCAACCAAGCCCTAACCCGAGCCCTAGCTGTAGGTCCTAAAAATCAAGTTGTACCCATCAACAAAATTATCAAAATCAATTTATACATCCTTCAAGTGAACTGCACAGAAGACAGATTGCGCAACCATTCAATTACGCAGGCTGAAGTGCGCACTCATCCAAGTGCGCATGCTGACGTGGCCTCGTCATCATTACCTGACAAAGAATCAGATCTTCTGACAGCTGACAGCATGGAGAACGAGGAAACTGTTCGTTTATTGTGCAGCACAGAGCTCGAGGACAGCTGTACATGCAGCGCAATCTGTCTGCAGCGCAATCCAGCCCAGCGCCGTCCATCCTAGCGCAATCCGAAGCTAGCGCAATCCAAAGCCAGCATAATTCAAGTGGCGTACTCTATCAACTGACAAAGTACACGTGGCCTTCATGCCATCAATGACTCATTACGTGGTAACCGTCTGTACACGATCATGCGCATTTCAATCAGATAATGCCATGTATCCAAGACAGTTGGCCCACGATCAAGTAACTGCTAGCGCAATCTGATGTCTGCGCAGTCCAATGTAGTGCAATCCAACTTGCGCAGTCCAGAATAACTACAAAGTAGTTATTTCCAGAACTCTATAAATAGAGTTTCAAGTCCTTTCTAGAGAGGATCATACACGCATACAGAGATCAGAAATCATCACCAGAGATCAGGAGTCCTTACCAAAGTGCTGCTGTAATCTTCAGAGGCTACCGTCTTCAAAGTTCACATCGTCCAAGGGATAAAGCGATCGTCATTCAGATCGGATTCCAATAGTTATACTTTCCCAGAATTCTTGTAATCTTCTTTACAATGTTTGTTGAAATAAAGATCAACTTTTTTTTTTACAAACAAAATGGCGACTCTGCTGGGGACGACTTTCTCCTCCGACGAGGAAGTGAGAACTCAATGTGACGTTGCGTCTATCGGAAAGACACAGAAGACGCTGGTTGTGAAAGTCAACCAGACGGCCTACGAAGCCATGATCAACTCCAGGACCACCCCTCGCACTGCAATAACTTTTGCCACGAGCAAAGTGCGTCCAGTGTGTGTCCCCAAGACTGCTGCGCAGTCTGTTGATTCTACCACCAAGGCTACTGCACAGTCTAATGTCTCTGCTGCTAAGACTGTTGCACAGTCTGTTGTCTCTGCTGTTGCACAATCTACCTCTACTACTCGTGCGCAATATGCTGTGGCCAGTACACAAACTATATCATATGCTACCCTGTCAAAGTACAAGACTCATGTTCCTCTGGCGCAGTTGGCTGCTACTCTGCCTGCGCAGTCCACTACTCCAGCAACCAGAGTACAACTCAAGCACTCTGGCAACAAGGCTCCTACTGCGCAAGCCACTGTGACTGAGGCCAGAAGACATTCTGCCAGAATTCCTCCTGCACAATCTGCCAGTGCGCCATCAACCCATGCGCAAACTGTGTCTGCACAATCTAAGAGAGACAGCCCTTTGGCTAATCTCTCATCTTCTCACAACAAGAGGAAAAGCTCTGCTCCTCCTCTCCAACACCCTGTTGCTCCTGTGCAATCCACTGGGGGTAGTCTTTTGGCTTTTCCTCCTCCTTCCCAGAACAAAGGAAAAGGCCCGTTGGTCTTTTCTCAAACTTCCTCGTCCCATGACTTGGAAGACAACAGAGGGAAACGCTCTTTAGCTAACCCTTCTTCACTAAACAAAGGAAAAGGTCCTTTGGTCTTTTCTCAGTCTTTCTCGGTTTTTACCGTTGAAGATCAAACTGAGTGTACTCCGGCACCAGTCAGTACAAGAACCCTTTCTCATAATGATTCTTCTTCTCTCCTTGCCAAAGGAAAGTGTACTGATCAGAGGGGTATTCTGCCTACTCCGGTAGCAGAATACCAGGATCTCCCAACCCTCAAGATCTCTCGTTCAAGACAGGGAAAATTACTGGTATCTCAGATAGAAACCCCTGGGGGTGAGTTTGCTGATCTAAGAACTTATCTCAACAAACCAACTTCGGTGAAACGCAAACAACCAATGCCGAAGACCAACCATCATCAGAAGCAAACCTCTAGGATCAAAAATCCAGACACCTTTGCCAATGAAATGAGCACTTCCCTATACACTCAAGGGACAAAATATTTGAAGAATCGGAACCATGTTCCGAATATTGTCAAAGAATATGCCCCTCGAACTTCTTCTCGTCCCGTTGCTGTCCCCGATCTCCGAGAACACCTCAAACAAAAATGGGATAACATCTCAACATCCCCAGTACAACCACTTGGACACCATTGCAATCATAAAGTGGTCATCAAGTGTTGTTGTCAGACAACAAGACGATCTATCTTCGATCGTCTGAACTTTTCTAACTCTGAACCTATGTCGGAGGATGAAGACGAAGTTTTGTACGCCTCCGTCAACATGACTTCCAGAGACACTGGGGGTAGGAAGTGCTCCAAGCACGGCAAGCCTCGCAAGCCAAGCCAACGGTACTTGGATCTACTCCAGGAATCTTCTGAAGGAGTATTCCAACATACCAGATCCCGAAATCGAGACACAATCGGTCAAAAGAATCTTCAAGATCCTTCTGGTCATCTTTCTCTTTCTCACTCAGGAGAGGATTCTTTCTCCGACTATGATGCATACAGTAAAAGCTCAGAACAAACAGTATCCTCTACTGTACCCAGAGAAGTGACAGCTTATGTTGTCAATGAAGACCCAGATGCTTCCAGTTCAGCTAGTCAAGAACAAAGAATAGTTGCGCTAGAAGACAAGCTGAAGACCATGGCAGAGATGGTCGCAAGCATGTATTCCATTATTGTGGCCCAGCACACAGTACCACCGACCGTACCTCCTACAAATCCTAAAATCATAGCATCGTCAGTGCCTGTCAATGCAGGATCGGGGGTAGCATCTCTTCAAGTACCTCCAGTATAGGTCCAACCTACACCCAGTCAGTCAGGTGCTGGGGGTAGTGCTTATCACGCTGTTCCTCCCCCTAACACCGTGGTTCAGCCTACTCCTTCTATATCAGTAGAAGATGCCAATGAAGCTGTCAAGCTCCTACGCACTCAGTTCGAAGCTTTCAAGGAGAAGGACAACTTGCAAAGGTTGGGGATCAAGCAACCTTACCCAGTTGAATGGAAGGAAGTCCCATTTCCTCCTAAGTACAAAATTCCAACCATCTCGCTGTTTGACGGCATCACTTCTCCCAGACAGTTCATTAACCACTTTGAGGTTATGACTGTCCAACTTCAACCAAATGACGCTCTTCTTACCAGAGTATTCATTGGCTGTTTAGCCGGCGTAGCATACGATTGGTACAGAAGCATGCCTGATGGTTGTATCACCTCCTTCTCTGGCCTAAAGCAAATCTTCCTGGAATGATTCTATGAGGGGATCAACGACATGACTATGTCAGCCCTCAATAAAATCAAACAAAGACACAATGAAACTGCTGAGAGTTTCATTGAAAGGTTCCGTTGGGAAGCTTTGAAAATGCCTCCTGGAACTCCGGCTGCTGTCACCATAGATACCTGCAAGGCAAATTTGTTGCCTATTATCAGCATGTGGACAGGGTCTACTCAGTTCCAAGATTGGCCATCCTTCATTGTCAACGCTAAAGCAGCTGAAGTTAGCATTGACAAATTTAAGCAACTAGGGGTACAAATGTCTAACCCCGACCGGGATGAACACCAGACATCAGGTGGTGGGAATCGCCAGAATAACCGCAAGGGAAAAGAAACTTTGAATATCAATTTGAACAAGAACAAAGAATCTTTGGCGGTCAATGTAGCTCCCCCTACGTCAAATTTTACCCCTCCAGCACCTCCACCAAGAGAACCTCGTCCGAAAATAGAGTACTCTTTTGACGAGAATGACACAGTGAGCATCTTTGATTGCTTGATCAAAAACAATAAACTCCAGCTCCCAGATCCCAAGAAGCCCGATGAAGTCGGTAAGACTGATCATCCCAAGTACTGTGTCTATCACAGGTTCATCGGACACCCCACTCGAGCATGTTACGTGCTCAAAGGCAAAATCCAAGAGCTGGTCAATGCCGATATTGTCACTCTGCAACAAGACGAGAACACTGTTACCGCAAACATGGTCTCAGTTCAATTTGGTGACTTTCTGCCCCAGATGGTACAGTACGGTGTCATTCCTATCTCCAAAGCTACTCTTGAGATCGAGAATCTCCCTCCTCCACGAAGTGAAGGTCTCGTCCCCTTATCTCTTGATAATGGCAAGATTATGTGGATTCATCCGGATCTTGCTTCAGAGTTCGAAGTTCCCTCTTCCTCCAAGAAGAAAGACCGTTCCAAAGGCAAGATAAAGACTTGCAATATGGTATCTTTTGACCTATAGTTGATGAAGAAATCCTGCTGGGCACCAGATCAGGGAAAGCCTATCTAAAGGATTACCCTGAAGCTCAAGAGAATCATGCTTCTTCTTCTGAGCCTGCTCCAGTACAGCCTGCTTCCACTGAGGATATTCCTACTGCATCTTTATTGGTTGTAGAGTCTACTCCTCCCAAGTCGACGGTAGCTGACAAAGGCAAACAGCAAGTCCGCTTCGACAAACCTTTGAAAAAGTCATCTCCTTTCGGACTTAAAAAGCCTTACAATTTCGATATCTTGGCTCAACTAGCCAATACACCGGCCCGGCTGTCAATTTTCGAGCTTTTGTGCCTCTCTAAAGAGACTCGAGAAATTCTGAGCGAGGCTCTCATGCAAGCTGAAACTTGTCTAGTCCTTCTGAAGAAGCCAAAAGCAGAACCAGTCTCTTACCTCCATTGTCATAGTGTGTTGGAATTAATTCCAAACATAACTTTCATACAAGATGACATGCTGATGGAAGACAACAGGCACGACCATCCTCTCTACTATACAGGATACGTCGATTCGATGAAAGTTGATCGTATTCTGATAGATCTAGGGTCTGCTTTCGGTATTATGCTGAAGACAATGTTGGATGCACTGAAAATACCAGTGCATAGTCTTTCCAGTACAATCACCACCATCCTTGGGTTCAATCAGGGAAGGAGTGAGCCTATGGGCAAGATTCGCCTAAAACTCCAAATAGGCAATCTTCGTACAAAGGTTACCTTCTACGTCATTGACAATCATGGTTGTTCCTACAATGCTTTGCTGGGAAGACCATTTCTGCATGAGCATAACATTGTTCCTTCGACTTTCCATCAATGTTTCAAATATGTTGATGACAATGGAGAGGTGCAAAAGGAGGTTGCTGATCTCTATCCCTTCAAAGGCGTCGAAGCATACTGCAACGATGCTCATATGTACAAGGATGAATTCATAAAGGTTGCCCTATCTCTGGATACTGAAGAAGAGCAAGAAACAGTGCCCAATGATACCCTTATCATTCCTGTCAAAGGGCATGTTTCTCGTCCTCTTCCAAACCACTGGCTATTCACTTGCCAGTCCAGAAGCAATCAACTAATGATGATCAAGATCAAAGGGAGCTCACCTCTTCTGAGCCGCTTGTTATTGACCTCCGTCGTAACAAGAAAAAAAGGCAGCTCACCTCTTCTGAGCCACTTGTTATTGATTTATCTCATAACAAGGAAAAAAGGGAGCTCATCTCCTCTGAGCCGCTTGTTATCGACCTCCGTCGTAACAAAGCCAATCCTCCTCCACGTTCTTCTTTGCCCCCTCTTGTAATCAATCTGACCAAGCCTGCTAAGGCTAAAGGTCCTGCTGTAAATACAAATATACAAATCAATGAAAAAGTATCTACTTTCCAGTATACTGATGTCATTTATTATGCTGAATGTTATTTGGATATGTTGGATAGCTATCAGTCATTTACAATAGGAGTTGTACAATCTTTTCAAACATAAATCTCATTTGAAGATCCAAAAGATTCATATCGTGTTGTTCCCGCTCGTAAGAAAGGCGAGAGTCCAATATTTTTTAGTAAAGGACCGGAACAACAATTCAGCTATACGGATGATAGCAAAAGTAATGACACGGGGCATCTTCAACTCCGTCGTTACAGTCAACAATCGAAAGACATCATCCGAAAGATGGGTTACGACTTCAAAAGTAGCCTCAACTACGGTAAAGGAAGAAGAACTCCTATCCGTACGGCTGTTCCGAAAGGAAAGTCAGAGATGTTTTACAGCAGGACCAAAAAAGGTCTCGGATATGCTTCACCTTCGGTATTATCCCTAGCAGGTTCTGAATCCGATAGTGTGGAGCACTCTAATTCTTCTGATTCTAGATCATGAGATTCTGACACCAGTATCGGTCAAGTTCATCGATTGACTGTATCTTCTAACATGGTCTCTGTCAAACTTCCAGAAGGTTATGACGAGGATGTTGAAGAAAATTCCGAAACAGATCATTGGGCCCAACGAATGGATACCCAATGGAAACTTCGATTCGAACAAAGAGAACCTCCTACTGAAGATCAATTAGTTCAAGTTGATGTAGGAGAGAGCGGGTCACCTCGTCCAATATTCATCAGCAAGAACCTTCCAGAGGCAGACAAGCAGGAATTAATTCTTCTGATTAAAGAATACATTGATGTCTTTGTCTGAAGCTATGAAGACATGCCAGGTCTAGATCCTAAAGTTGCTACTCACAAACTGAACATTTTGCCGAATGTAAAACCAGCTAAACAGCAACAATGGCATTTCAAGCCTGAAATAATGGACGCAATCGACGATGAAGTCAAAAAGCTCATCGCTTGTGGCTTTATTCGAGAAGAACAGCATCCTAATTGGGTAGCCAATGTTGTCCCAGTTCTAAAGAAAATCGACAAAGTTCGAGTTTGCATCGACTTTCGGGATCTTAATGAAGCTTGTCCAAAAGATGAATTTCCTCTCCCTATCACGGATGTCATGATCGATAACACCTGTGGGTTCGAAAGAATATCTTTCATGGACGGATTCTCCGAATACAATCAGATCCGGATGAATCCAGAAGACAAAAAACATACTTCTTTCTGCACTCCTCACGGAGTCTACTGTTACACTGTAATGCCATTTGGTCTCAAGAACGCTGGTGCAACATACCAACGAGCCATGAGTACCATCTTTCGAGATCATTTGCACAAGACTGTCGAATGCTACGTCGACGATATCGCTGTCAAAAGTCGTCTAAAGGAAGATCACACCCAAGACTTGAGAACTATCTTCAATCTCATACGCCAACATCAACTCAAAATGAATCCTACCAAGTCATTCTTGGGTGTCTCTAGTGGCAAATTTCTCGGCTTCGTCATTACCTCTAAGGGTATACACGTGGATCCCGAGAAGATCAAAGCCATTCAAGAGATGCGTCCTCCACGCAACCTAAAAGAGCTACGAGGATTCCAAGGTCGACTTGCGTACATCAGGAGGTTTATTTTGAATCTGTCTGGACGCTGCAGACCATTTACTCAACTAATGAAGAAGGGTGTATCTTTCGTTTGGATCGAAGAATGTCAACGAGCATTTGACGACATCAAGCGTATCTCATGAACCCACCGATCTTGGTGCCACCAATCTCTGGCATACCATTCTTAATGTATGTTCGTGCTATGGATCATTCATTGGGTGCTTTACTTGCCCAAAAGAACAAGGAAGGCCATGAACAAGCCATTTACTATCTCAGTCGTACTATGATTGGTGCTGAATACCGTTATAGTCCGGTCGAAAAAGAATGCCTCGCTCTTATATTTGCTGTTCAGAAGACTCGACATTACATCATTGGCCAAACTATTCATGTCATATCCCGAGTTAATCCTCTTCGGGTACTGATGAAGAAGCCTAGCACACTCAATTCTCGGCTGGCCACATGGGCCATTCTGCTAGCCCAATATGACATGGTATATGTTCCTCAAAAGTCTGTCAAAGGTCAAGCACTGGCAGATTTCTTAGCAGCTCATCCTGTTCCAGAGATGTCCAAACTCTATGATGAAATTCTAGACGAGACATTGGAATCTAATACAATCTCCGAAGAATTTCCTACTTGGTGTCTATTCTTTGATGGTGCATCCAGGATTGGACCCAATGGTGCCATTGTCGTAGGAGTTGGAGTTGTCCTTATTTCTCCGGACGGGTCAACTATTCAAAGAGCATACTTCCTAGATGAGCCTTGCTCCAACAACATGGCAGAGTACAATGCTCTACTCATCGGCCTTCAGCTAGCTAAACAACTAGACGTCGAGTATCTTGAAGTCTATGGTGACTCCAAGCTGGTTGTTAATCAGGTTAGAGGGACTTATGAAGTTCGCCATCAAGATCTAGTGCCTTACTTTGAAGCGGCAATCAACATGGCTACATCATTCAAAGCCTTCTTCATTGAATATGTCCGCCGAGCTTGCAATACTGAGGCCGACGCTTTGGCCAATCTTGCAGCAGTCTTAGCCATCCCTATCAAACGACAACAGGTGGTGGTCATCTCTAATCGAGAATTGTTCTGCATCGAAAATAATCGTAATATTGAGTTCAGTAATCTTACTGAAGTCAATGTTATCAGTGAAGATTGGAGAACTCCCTTCATCGACTTCGTGGTCCATGACATACTCCCTGAAGATCCCAAGGAGGCTACGAGTATTCGTCGGCGGTCTCTACGATTCTACTACAATCAGACCACCAAGACTTTTTATCGGCGGACTTATGACGGCCTACTCTTACGCTGTCTTGCTGGTGATGAAGCAAAGCAAGTATTGCGTGAAGCTCACGATGGTGTTTGTGGAGCACATCAACCCGGTCCTAAGCTACAGGATCGCATCCGACGTATGGGTTTCTACTAGCCCTCTATGGTATCTGATGCCATCGAATATGCAAGGAAATGTCAAGCTTGTCAAATCTACGCAGATTTCATTCATCAACTATCAGAATTCTTTCATCTGACTGCTGCTTCCTAGCCTTTTGAAGCTTGGGGCATAGACATCATCGGTCCCATCAATCCTTCTTCTTCTAGAGGATATCGGTTCATACTGGCAATAATCGACTACTTCTCCAAATGGACCGAAGCTATACCATTGGCTGAAGTCAAGACCAGCAGCATCATCAACTTCGTCAAACACCATGTCATCTATCGATTTGGTGTACCTCGAAGAATCATCCATGATAATGGACCTCAGTTCATTAGCCAAAAGTTCACAAGGTTCTGTGAAGATCATCAGATTGACAATGTCGCTTCGACATCCTACAATCCTGCTGCTAATGGCTTAGCTGAAGCTTTTAACAAAACTATCATCAAGCTCCTCAAGAAGTTTATGTCTACTAACAAACGAAACTGGAGTAAAAAGCTTGGAGAATGTCTTTGGGCCTACCGTACTACGGTCCGCAACCCTACAGGCTGTACACCCTTTTCTTTGGTATACGGCTGTGAAGCAGTTCTACCTCTAGAACTCCAAATTCTGTCTTTGAGGATTGCTATCGCCAATGAACTCACGACAGAGAACAACGATCTTCTTCGACTTCAAGAGTTAGAAGCGCTCGATGAGAAGCGGCTATTGGCTCAACAGTATATTGAGTTATACCAAGCCCAAATCTCAAAGACTTTCAACCGCAAAGTTAAGGTCAGAGCATTTCAGAAAGGAGAGCTCGTTCTAACAGTAAGGCGTCCTATGACTATGATTTATTCAAGCAAAGGCAAGCTCGATGCGAAGTGGAAAGGTCCATACATCGTGAGCAAAGTCTTCTCAAATGGAGCCTATCAACTCATAGGACTAGACGGTCGAGTTGCAATGATGCCCATCAATGGCAAATTCCTCAAGAAATATTATGTGTAAATGTAACAGACAATGATCGTAATTATCAGACAGTTCATAAATAAAGTTTGATTTTTATTTCATCATAAACATTGTTACATAATATCAAGGAAGGTCACTATCATCCTTCTCAAATTTGGAACGCGGGCCATTACCGTCCTTATCAAAGACATGATCAGCAAAAGAGTCAAGAACATTCCTGCTGGAACCCACCAAGAATTTGCAAGCAGCCATCCTCATGGCCTGTTCTTCTTCAGTCTTCCCTGGTTCGAGAAGAAAGTCCAAGATGTCCTTTGGCAGTTTGGAGACGGATGAACCTTCGCCCGCTGCCACCTGCTTTGGTTGAGCCGGCTTGATTGGACGTTTTTCAGTACCCACTTCAACCTTCGGGGCAATCTCAGTCTTCTTGGATGCATCTCCAAACGACATTTTTATGTTGACAAGTAGAAATGACCATCTCATTTGATTTTCTGTTCTATTTATAGACAGAGAGTTTTAAAACTATGAAGCGACACATTCATCTGACGGTTCGTCCGTCCATCATATCCATTTGACGGTTCGTCCGTTCATTATATTCATTTGACTGTTCGTCCGTTCATTAAACACATTCATCCAACGGTTCTTCCGTTCATTATATTTATTTGACGGTTCGTCCGTTCATTAAACACATTCATCCAACGGTTTGCCCGTTCATCATGCGATAGTTCGTCCGTTCACACATCCACTTGACGGTTCACCCGTTCATCATTTGACGGCTTACCCGTTCATTACGTTCATCCCGACGATTCATTTCGTTCATTTCCTTCGACAAATCATCCAGTTCGTTCTTATCAACAACTTGTCATCTTTGATTAAGTTGTCTATTGAAATAATAATATTCAATAAATTATATTTGCCAAGTCCATATTACCTCTGAGCTGATATAATTGAATATGATTATTTTCCAGAATCAAGAAATAAATCATGTCCTGCACCTCTGAATATATTTTCTATCGCTATTATTTATATCTGAATAAGATATGCAATAAATAATAGAGCCACAAAAATGTCTTTTTATTGATCAAATATGAAAGACGTTACAAAGACACATATCATGGAAAAACAAGAAGATATAAAAGATCTTTCTACTCAGCCGGTGGTGTCATTAAATTTGTTATCTGCTGCTTCAAGATTTGTAGCCGCTCCTCACGAGATTCCATCACTCGTTTCCTAGCTTCTTCCATCCCAGATTTATCATCGAAGGTTGGTAGGGTTACTAGTCTGCGAGTAACTTCGGCTTGGTGAGCTGCAGCATATTCGTCTCTTTCTCGAGTCAGAACACCAAGTTGTTGAATTGCAGCTTGATGTTGAGTAGCTTCATCCTCCAGAGTTAATTGAGCAAGTCTCAATTTTTCCTGAAGACGGGCAATTATCGCTTGCAATTCAACAACTCTTCTTTCTTTTTCTTCAGCAACAGAAGCCACCGTTTCTACTTTGGAGTTGTACTCAGCGAACTTGGCAGTGAAAGTATCCAAGAGAATTTGGAAGTTAACTTTCTCAATCGCGGCCTCCTGAGACATCCGTTCAAATTCTGTTTTCACCAGGAGCTCTACCTCTCCCTTTCTTAGCTCTTTGTAGCTCTTTACTGAAGTCTCCAGCTCATCTAGTATATGATCAAGGAAAGTAGCCTGAGCTTCATCCCCTTGACTGCGGATGGCATTAATCAAGTAAGAGGTTGGACCTCTAACTGTATAGAAATCAGCTTCTTCCTTCTCTATTACCCTATCTATTAAGGGTCCCAAAGAATTAAAGAAAAAGCTGGTGAAAGAGCTGATGACAAATTGATTGGTGGCCAAAGCTCCCGGAGTAGCAGCAACTCCTGTTAATGATGAAGCAGTAGGACGTTCAACCACTTGGACGGGAGGCTCTTTAAATAAAGGAGCTAAAGTCGAGCTGGTTGCTCCTCTCTGTTGTTCGTCTGCAAAAACAGATCATTTTGTTTGTCATTTGCAGCTATTGAAAAGATCAAAGGTAAAGGCAATCTTACCATGACTTATCCCAGTCACAAGCCTTTCATCTGCTGGCCCAGATTCCAGTCTAGCAGAAGTAGTCTCAGACATTACTGCCTGACTACTGCCTGCCTCGGAGCCACCTGATAAATGACGACTGCTGCTAGCTATCGTCGTCACAGGTACTATATCCGTGCACACTGGAGGAGCTGGAGAAGATTCAATTTCTGCATGGATCAAAGATAAAGATGTCAGCTATTAATCTATGAAAAGAAGATTGATAATTTCATTTTATACCTTTGGGATCAATAGTAGGAGTTTCCTCTAAGGCCACTTCCTCATTTGCAATCTTTTCGGGAGATACCTGCACCTCAACATCCTTTTCAGGATCCAAGGTGTCATCAGCTGCTTTTGGAGATACATGGACTTCAACGTCCTCTTCAGGATTCTGTGTCTCATCAACAGCTTCCGATGATGTACTCTCCTCACTGTCCTCAGGAGCTTCTTCGCTGGCAGTAGCAGCGGCATGATCAGCATCTTCTTGATAACCGAAGTCACAATCATTTAAGGCCTCGATCATTAGACGATCCTCCTCTTCGCGGACTGCTCCTAGTGTGACAGGAAGTTGAGTCGTTTCTACCGCTGGCGGAGGAGATCGCGAAGCTTCATCTTCCCTAGGCTCTGCAGCCTCATCTCTTTGTTCAGCATTTTCCATAGGCTCTGCAGCCTCATCTCTCTGTGCAGCCTCCTCTCTCTGTTCAGTCTTCTCTCTCCTCTCTAGACTAGGTTCAGAGGCAGGAGTAGGAGATGACATAGTAATCCCAGCAGCAGCATTTACTACCACTGAAGACGGGATCACCTTCTTTCTCTTTCTAATAGCCTGCTTTTTTCTATAAAGAGGCCTTTCTGGGCTCTCCACATCCACTACGTCAACCGTCTTTTGAATAGAAGTCGGCGTGGTTGCCTCTTCTCGTTGGATTGACTCGGCCATCTGCCGAGATTGGGATCTAGTAGTAACTTTATCTGGTTGATCCAGGATAAGTTTCTTCTTTGCAGCTGGGGAAGAAGGTTCTTCAATCCTTCTTTTTCTTTCTCTGACCGAAGATTTAACCACTTTCAGAGAAATTCTCAGTGGTTGATTTACTTCCTCAGGGAAGTTTACTTCCCTGGAAGCTTCCAATGGATCATCTACCGGTTCATGCTGTTCATCATTTGCTGGAGCTAGTGTAGCAGTGGCCCCTTTCTTCAGACGTATTGCTGTTGCGAATCTATCAATAAGACTAAAGTTCTCAGCAAATGTATTGGCAGCTGTGTAGAATAATGAATATGTATACAATATTTTTGGGCCATTATCATTCTTGTTTGGCATCGAGAACATTGTCCTAGTGTCTCGAGCGTTGTAGTATGCCCATGCTCTCGTACCATCAATCAAGTACCTCTTTCCTTGTAGGCAAGTTATTGTGTTGCCCACATGGAATTGGTCATAACCAAATTGACGAGCGAAGCGACTCGGCAGATATGGTTCAAGGTAGCACTCATCCTCAAATCTGTATACCAAATGTGATGGCCTAATCGCCTTCAGCCAGTCAAAAGCTGCTCGGCCCAGTGGCTGCCTCCCCAGATCAACCATATTTGTTGCCATGAATTCGTAACTAGCTGGTGGAGCGAAGCTATAAAAATTCCATTCCTTGCCAAGGTTTAGGACACGTCTACAGTCCTTCAGACTAACGTACACCCACTTGCTTCGGGAGAATCTACGCAGAAAGCTGCCACTAACTGCCCCTATGTCAGGGTTCATCAGAGAGGGATGATGCAGAAGCAACCACCCGAATAGATAGGTGTAGGGAAACTCCAGTCTAGGGAAGTTCCCTTTCTCACCCTTACACTTGATCATGGAGTCGACATACAGACGAAGACCTACATTTATTCTACAGGTCATCGCTGATAACAAATCCATCCGGTAGCCGAAGACTAACCGGACGGCAGCGAAGAGTACGCCGTGGTGGAAGCGGTCCACGGTGCTTGCCCCAGGTACAACAAATCGGCGGAGCCAGTATGTTAAAAATCCTGCCAGCTGAGCTTCTTGTGACATGGGCTTGTAGCCCATTCTTATAAAGCTTTCAACAAAATCTCCGGGCTTCAGCGGAGGGTATTGGTGTTCATCAGTAACATTAATATCCATCTTCTTATTCTGTTCCATCAGTTTTATTATCTCATTGTGGCTGAGAGGTTGAAAGAAAGTTGGGTTGCAGGAGTCATGATCTTTGGTCTTCTTCTCAACGATATGGTTAAGAAAAAGATAAGGTAACCATTTGGAGGAATAACATGTACTGGAAGAGCCGCTCTTGTAATACAGGGAGCATATATTATAATGGCACAGTAGTTCGTCGAAAACTGCTACCATTTCTAGATTTTCCCGACGCAGTCTATCTAACTCGTCGTTCGTAGGAACATACTCCTCATAAGGGCAGTCTGTCACGACCCGCACCCTAGAGTAAGGGCACGAGAAGTGGGTACGTCCAGCCTACGCCGCAGTGTCGACGGTAGAACGCTGTCCTAGGTCAATCATCTAATAATATAAAGTACCTGTACAGTTTATACTCTCCGAATGGAAGTGACAAACAGAAAACAATCTCAATCACATCTAGGTAGAAGAATGAAAGATAGATAGATAGACAGTAACTCAAAGAGAACAGTAGAATAGATGTAATAAGTCCAAGTGTCTAGGATAACATAACATCAGAATGTCAACTCATAATACAGTAAGTCTAAGAGTCTATATATCTCAACATCTCAAAATACAACTCAGATGTGAGACAAAATGATAACACAGAAAAGACTGTCTAGCTAAACTAGCCTAGACTACTGGGGCAACATCCTCAGCTGCAGGTGGATCCTGCTGAGGGTCCACAACATAAGTATCATCTAGTCCTGCTCCATAATAGGTAGACACCAGGGCCTCATCCTCATCCTCTGTAATATTTTCAACAGGTCCAGTCAGGACAGGAACGAGCACAATACATCTCACGCAGTGCATAGTATGATAGAAAATATAAAGCATGCAATAGAGTAAAATACAGGAACTGCTGAAAGAAGATACATGTAGTAAAAGAGAACTGTAATGAAATATCTCCTATAATAGAGAACTAGCAGTGACTAGTGAGTCAGAGTAAAATATAGACATGTGAATGGCATAGGAGATTCATGACTACAGCTAGGAGTGATTCATGACTACAGCTACTGGGGTAATATCCACATGACTATTTCCACTCCCCCATCCCCAATCAATACACAAGGATCCGTTCAAGTTATGTTAAGATTCGTGATAAGCCCATAAATGGGAGATTCATGAGAGGCTCTGTGAACATGAGAGTACATGAGTCACAAGCGATTCGTGAATCTATGAAAGCATAGAGATACATGATGATTCGTGAAAAGCACAAACATGATGTATCTGATGCTCCCGAGGGGGATAACATCTCATGAAAAGATCCATATAGTACCAATCCGTGATAACAATCGTGTCAGCATCAAGTAAAGTAATCTAGAGCAAGAATATAAATCCTGGCAAATATGAAATGGTCAGAGAATGTACTCGCCTGATAACTGAATGTCTGAAGTAGATATACTGTCTGAGGAGAGGTGTATGGCTCCTAATCAGAGCAATACAAGTCACAATGTATCCACAATGGTAAAAATAAAGTATACAATGCATACTACATGATTCTAGGTCAATCTGGTCAAAAGTCAACTCTTGGTCAACTCAACAGTCAAACTAGGTCACAGGAAGTCATACTAAGTCAAATAAGGTCAAACAAGATCAAACAAGGTCAAACAAGTTTAATCTAGGTTAAAGTCAACTCCTGGTCAACATTCTAATCAAACTAGTCAAATACTAGTCAACATGATCAATCTGGGTCAAGTCTAGGTCAAACTTAGACCAACTAAGGTTTTGGTCAAACAAAGACTAGTCAACAAGGTAATTAGGTCAAACTTGACTAATGGTCAACTTCTAGTCAACCACTAAGGCTAACACCAATCATGACACAACTCCTAAGTATACCACTTAACCCCATACATATCTTAATCTACATAGGGCTATCTATATAACCCATGTGGTCGAACCTAATCAACTAGTTAGGGTTTTGGTCATTAGGTCAATTGGGTTAGCCCCAATGCCATAGGCAAATCACTTAGGCCATAGGCTAGTGACTCCATAGGCTAGTTGTTATAGGTTTCTATATAAACCTATATTTAGAAGTCATATATATAGCATATCTATATATATAGATATACACAATCTATCTACTACCTATATATATATCAATATATGTGAATACTCTATAATAATACAATCACACTCACATATATATGTATATAATGACATAATGAGATCTAATACAAAATGTATATATATCATTTATATATATACATATATATATATATACAAAACTTATATATATATATTACATATATATAGAGAGGGAAGAAAGTGAGAGAGAGAATTAGGGAGAGAGTGAGAAAGAGAACAATGAGAGAGAGGATTAGAGTGAGGGAGAGAGTTAACAGTGAGAGAGAGGGGAAGACTGTTGTATACAGCAAGGGGGGGTTTCCAGATTCTGGAACCAAGAATGGGTCCCTAAACACATAATACACACACACAGTACACCTATATACACATACATGTATATACACATGTATATACATGTATACACACCTAACTTTCTCCTACACACACACATACATATATACTACGTATATATATACTAAGAACACACTAATACATGTATAAAACATATCAAAAATAGGTTTGAAATTCACTTTGAAAAGCTGGGAAAAATCCCAAATCTGGAATTAAGGCACTGTAGACTCGACTAGTAGGTAATCCCAATTACACATACTAAACCGAGCTAAGGCTCGAATCTAATGGTTGGTAACTGATGCCCCAAGTGTCCTCTAGTGTCTAGGGGGCCTGACACGACACCACGATACGGTTTTACGTGTCCAAACTCAAAAGAACCCAATCGGGTAAACTGGGATACACAAACACGTACACAGCGTCGTGCACGTGTTCACGTGTCTCATGGACACACCACGAGACACGATACGTCTCGTGGTCATACACACGTGTAGCCCACATATAGGGCTATACGATCCATACACTGACACGTGTCTACGACACTCGTGGACAAGATACGAAACCCGTATCAGTCGTGAAAAACACGACTGATACACGCATTTCGACAGCGTCGTGCACGCGGTTGCACGTCTCGTGCTCGCGACACAGGACACGACGCATCTTGTGCTCGTGTCCTCGTGTACGCCACATGATGGGCTACACGCTCGTGTCACCACGAGGTGCCAACGTGTCGTGTCCGTGCGACACGATACGCGCGAAGTTGCCCCCGCGCGTGTGTGCGCTGACAGCGCATGTCCAGTGCGAGTGAGATTTCTCACTCGACACGACACGACACGACACTAAACTTTGGGGGCATGTTCGCAGACATTGCCCCCGTGTCCATGTCAATTTTCTCGTGTCCTAGGTGCCTGTGCAGTGCGCACGAAGGGTGGGGTAGCAGGGCACGCACGCGAGTCTCGTGCAGTGGGTTCGTGTCCATTTTGGACACGGACACAGCATGAAAACGTGCTCAGTCCACTTGGGTTGTGACCTACTAGTCTAGGGCTACACAAAAATATAATTTGTTTTACATTTTGACAAAAACAGATCCTTTGTGGCATTTCATCAAACAAGGTTTCCTAGCCTAGGATACGTGTCCGATACGGACACCAAACCAACTCTAATTTTCACCAAACTTGACCTACAGTTCCCTGGTACCTAGATGCATGCAAATATGAAGAGAAAACACAATATTAACATGGTTTGAGGGTATTTACCTATTTGTGTATTTCTAATGGAAATCAATGAAAGGGGGGGTGTCTTTCCACTTGGTGATGCCCAAAGCTCCATAAATCCTTGATAGCAGGCCCTAACTAGTATCCTCTAGTGTAGGGGAGTCCAATGCAAGAAACTAGAGGTGATTTGGATCAAAATTGATCAAGTTGTGGTCTTGTGAAGAAATGGGAATTTCAAGGGTTAAAATTCATGTAAAATGATCATGAATTAATGTGAGGGGTTAATATAGGATGGTGGCTGCTAGGGGGGGTGTATTGGCCGGCCATGGTAAGGGGGGGTGTCCTTGGGTTGCTTCCAAGCTAAGGAAGGTTGACTTTCATGTAAAGGGGTTGATATTTTGAATGTTTCAAGCAAAATATCCATAAAGGCAAATCTAAGATATTTATACCACTTTAACCATGACCAAATATCTATCCTCTAACTTCTAGGTTAGTAGCTAACCTCTAGATTAGGGTAAGATAGGTTAGGGACTAATCATGGTACTTAACCATGATTAAATAATATTAAAAAACACATAAATCCAAATAATTCTAAATAAATCCTAGAAAATTACCAAAATACCCTTTAGGCTAAAAAGTCCTAATTTGATGTTCTAAGCCTTTGGCTAAGCTCACATGGTCATGGCAACTTCTAGTTTAAGGAATAACTAGGGTTTACACTAAGTTATACTAACAAAATCACAAAGTCGTAAGTCATGACTTTGAAAATAGTTTTAATTAACTAAAAAATCACCAAAAATCATATCATGACTATAATACCATTAATAAATAATAAAAATAATAATTTTTCAAAAATACCCCAATTTCAGAAAACTGGGTGTTACAAGTCTACCCACCTTAAAATAATTTCGTCCTCGAAATTTAGATGGTCGTACTCCTCCTAGGTCAAACCCCCAACAATCAGGGTCGAAGCTACTACCTAGCAACATACAAGGTCAACAAGCAAAATATGGGTAGTAGACCTATACTGGATCATGTCCAAAAATTGGCTGGCAGTTTTAGGTCATAAGGTGCCCTTAATCCAAATCGAAATCAAAAGTAACTCTATGGGGTAAATCAGGGTGGAGTCTCGGGTCAGGAAAATCGTACTAAGCAAATGAAGCACACGATGGTATGCCTGAGTGGGACACTAAGGTCATGGGTGTAGAGTGTCATATATGCGAAGTCAGTTTTGAGAAAACAACTAGTCTTGTGCTCCTAACTTAAAAGTCACGATAATGTGCCTACGATGATCACAACTTAGAGTGGGAAAGGTCTATGGCCTAAATTGAACCAAAAATCGTGATAAAATAGTGGTACCAGGAGGACAGGTTAAATGGGACAGTCTGTGGTCTCATCTAGGTGCACTAGTCATTCTAGATCAATAATGTCCTATGGTATCAAAACGTACAAGCAATCTAAGGTGTCCTAATTGGGAAGGTAAGGGAACAACAATCATCAAGGCTATAGGGCCGTCTACCATCCTATATGAAAATTTGTCATTAACAAGTAACTGAGAAATCATTAAAAGGTTACTATTCCATAAAGTGGTAAAAGAAAATTGAGAATTTAGGCACAAACAATCACAAATAGATTTTAGTCTTGACACGATCTAAATTGATCAATTTCAGGATAAATCGAGATTTGGACAAGATAGGAAATCAATGAAATCAAGTATGAGCACGAGCATCCAATGATGAAGATCCAGATCATGATTAAATTTAATTCAACTGGATACGAATACGAGGTTCATAATTGATAAAATAATTCCAAGGAGAATTGTCAAGGCTGTTGCGGATAAGATTCTAGGGCAAGTTTAACTGTGTCTCCATCCACGTAGATTAATATATGAAAAGCGAACCAAAAATGCAATAGGTTGATCAGACCATCATGCGCCGGTTCTGATTAGATAATATGTTAGTGGGTGCGCACCCAATAAAATATGTCATGACCAAGCTCGAAAAGGATAAGCTTGTAAAACTAAGGATAAATTTATAGCATAAGATATAAGTAAGGGTAAAAATGATGAAAGAAGATACATAGTCAAAGATCCTTAACCAATCGGGTCAAGCATTCAAGGTTAAGCATTTAAGGGTTCCAGCAGAACACCATCACATGCCAAGTCAAAAGAATTGAGCCAAGGTGGATCTCTAATTGAAATAAGAATTAATTTAGTATCATGGTAGAGGTTATAGTTTAGCCATTTGACCAGAAAATCATATCAAGAAAATAGAGTACAAGGAGACGGGTTTTAGTAGGACATGGAATACCTACATGAAGGTAGGCTAGTCTAGGTCTTACATGTGAAGTTTGTTGGGAGGTAACAGCTAGTGTTATACTTTGAATATCTAAGTCACGGTAAAGGACGTCCAATGATCTAGAATAGAAAGTGGGAGTTCAAGACGTGATAATTGATGCAAAAATTAAAGAAGATCAAATTAACCCATGGAATAAAATTAATTAGGAATCCAGTAAATAAATTAGGAACACAGTCCTAGGGATAGATAGGCTACTAGATGAATATAGCTAGGGTTCGATCAATCAAAGGTCAAGGTTAGAAAGTCTCAATAAAGTCTTGATTTGAGGAAATGTCGAGTAAGTCAGGTTTGGGATACAATCACATAGATTGGTAGAAGGAGCTGAGCAAGATACAAAAATAGAGGGGACAGTTCATTTCAATGAAAAGCAATTAGCAAGAGGATTAGATGGCAAGAAACAGATAAGAGTTTTCTCATAAATGTGATTGAGTGCCTTAAAATAAAAGATATTAATCTAACACAAAAAATTAAAATTAACAACTACAAAAATTCCAAATCATCAACTAACACCAGGATTCAAAGTTCTACAGCGAATCCTCCAAAATCAAATTTAATTAAGGGAAAAGGAGTTTAAATCAAAATTTTAATGAGATTCTCAAGGGTCATCCCAGGAATCTCTCAAGGTATCCTAACAATGATTGAGTATCCTCTCTCACTAAGCCTATTCCTCCAATCCTATCACAGGCTGTAGTGATACTCTAGTTCGAATATCACTACATAAACTGGACCTGTATGGGCCACCACTAAAAACGTGTCACGACCCGCACCCTAGAGTAAGGGCACGAGAAGTGGGTACGTCCAGCCTACGCCGCAGTGTCGGCGGTAGAACGCTGTCCTAGGTCAATCATCTAACAATATAAAGTACCTGTACAGTTTATACTCTCCGAATGGAGGTGACAAACAGAAAACAATCTCAATAACATCTAGGTAGAAGAATGAAAGATAGATAGATAGACAGTAACTCAAAGAGAACAGTAGAATAGATGTAATAAGTCCAAGTGTCTAGGATAACATAACATCAGAATGTCAACTCATAATACAATAAGTCTAAGAGTCTATATATCTCAACATCTCAAAATACAACTCAGATGTGAGACAAAATGATAATACAAAAAAGACTGTCTAGCTAAACTAGCCTAGACTACTAGGGCAACATCCTCAGCTACAGGTGGATACTGCTGAGGGTCCACAACATAAGTATCATCTAGTCCTGCTCCATAATAGGTAGACACCAGGGCCTCATCCTCATCCTCTGTAATATTTTCAACAGGTCCAGTCAGGACAGGAACGAGCACAATACATCTCACGCAGTGCATAGTATGATAGGAAATATAAAGCATGCAATAGAGTAAAATACAGGAACTGCTAAAAGAAGATACATGTAGTAAAAGAGAACTGTAATAAAATATCTCCTATAATAGAGAACTAGCAGTGACTAGTGAGTCAGAGTAAAATATAGACATGTGAATGGCATAGGAGATTCATGACTACAGCTAGGAGTGATTCATGACTACAGCTACTGGGGTAATATCCACATGACTATTTTTACTCCTCCATCCCCAATCAATACACAAGGATCCGTTCAAGTTATGTTAAGATTCGTGATAAGCCCATAAATAGGAGATTCATGAGAGGCTCTGTGAACATGAGAGTACATGAGTCACAAGCGAGTCGTGAATCTATAAAAGCATAGAGATACATGATGATTCGTGAAAAGCACAAACATGCTGTATCTGATGCTTCCGAGGGGGATAAAATCTCATGAAAAGATCCATATAGTACCAATCCGTGATAACAATCGTGTCAGCATCAAGTAAAGTAATCTAGAGCAAGAATATAAATCCTGGCAAATATGAAACGGTCAGAGAATGTACTCGCCTGATAACTGAATGTCTGAAGAGGATATATTGTCTGAGGAGAGGTGTATGGCTCCTAATCAGAGCAATACAAGTCACAATGTATCCACAATGGTGAAAATAAAGTATACAATGCATACTACATAATTCTAGGTCAATCTGGTCAAAAGTCAACTCTTGGTCAACTCAACAGTCAAACTAGGTCACAGAAAGTCATACTAAGTCAAATAAGGTCAAACAAGATCAAACAAGGTCAAACAAGTTTAATCTAGGTTAAAGTCAACTCCTGGTCAATATTCTAATCAAACTAGTCAAATACTAGTCAACATAATCAATCTGGGTCAAGTCTAGGTCAAACTTAGACCAACTAAGGTTTTGGTCAAACAAAGACTAGTCAACAAGGTAATTAGGTCAAACTTGACTAATGGTCAACTTCTGGTCAACCTCTAAGGCTAACACCAATCATGACACAACTCCTAAGTATACCACTTAACCCCATACATATCTTAATCTACATAGGGCTATCTATATAACCCATGTGGTCGAACCTAATCAACTAGTTAGGGTTTTGGTCATTAGGTCAATTGGGTTAGCCCCAATGCCATAGGCAAATCACTTAGGCCATAGGCTAGTGACTTAGGTTTCCATAGGCTAGTTGTTATAGGTTCCTATATAAACCTATATTTAGAAGTCATATATATAACATATCTATATATATAGATATACACAATCTATCTACTACCTATATATATCAATATATGTGAATACTCTATAATAATACAATCACACTCACATATATATGTATATAATGACATAATGAGATCTAATACAAAATGTATATATATCATTTATATATATACATATATATGTAGAAGCATGGAATTTCACAACCAGAAAGACCATGCGCCAGACACTACAGGCACCAGGAACAGGACACTCCACAGCAAGATCAATAGCCATAGACATCTGAAGAAGGACTTTTTATTTTATATATATAAAAGTCTATTACATGTCTAGAAAAGGTTGTACAAAGGAGAATTTCTACAAAGAAAAGATCCTAAGTCTACAGCCAGCGGCCACCATGCGCCTTCAGATAGGCGCAGCAGTCACCATGCGCCTCCAAATAGGCACAGCAGTCACCATGCGCCTCCATCCAGGCGCATCCCGCCATCTCTTCAGCAGCTCAGTTATGTGCATCCAGCTCAGTTATGTGCATCCCTTCAACAGCCCAGTTATGTACCACTCTCCAACCAGGCTCACCTAGCCGAGCAGCAGCCCAGTTACGTGCCGCTCTTCCAGCCAGGCTCACCTGATAAATGCTTCCACAAAGCATTTAACCCTCTGGCTGGAACCAAGAAAGAGAAGAGCACGGCAAATCTGTGGCCAGGGGAAGCTTCGAAAGAGCCTCCAAAGGCCAAGGAAGACCGTGATCGAAATACGGCTAAAAGAGCAGCTTTCAGAGTGGGCGACACCCACTTTGAAGGAAGAGAGAGCCTAGCACCGCCATTCCGATCTACGGCTCTTTCGGAACAACGGAGACGAGGCCCGAGCATCCCTATCTTTGGATGCAACAGGCACCTTCCGCCCGCCTCGGAAGCCCTCGACTCCGCCTTTTGGATGTAACAGTCACCTTCAAGAGCATCAGCGACGACATGGCATCTCATCTTCACCCTCGGGAGCACCTCGTCAACAGAATGCACCCGAGAACCTGAGTTCATATTGGAAAGATGTGAGGAAATGAGAGGCCAACCTTCTCTCCAGGCCACTATTTATAGGCCGGGCAGATCAAACCCATGCGCCAAGTGGATGGCTCTCCAAATTCCGTGCAATGAACTCACATTAAATGGATGAACCAGACGCCTCGACTTCAGCCAAACGGCTATTAAAAGCACTCGAGAAGCGAAACAGTCGTATCATCAAAGACGTGTCGGATGCGCCGGCTGGTCAGCGCATCACACCTCTTCAAACATCAAACAGATGCACCCTGTACCGAGCGCATCACAGGGGATGTGCCCCCACACGTCCCCATACGCCTAGTGGTACGACAACCGATGTGCCCACTCAGCTGTCCATCGAATGTCACCAACATTAAATGCTGAACTGACAGAGTTGGCAGCACGCCTCCCCAAGCCTGAACGGTTGACAGCTTTTGCAGAAAACGAAGCGTCCACAACGTCAACATCATCATGACTCTATCCCGACGGCTACTGCCACGTGGCCACTCGACCACCCGCATGCACCTTCGCGGCCATGCGCCCAAACCTGCATGCACCTCGAAAGCCAGGCGCCTCAGACCCTTCACTGATCCCTAAAAGACAGAAGAAGAGTCTCCAGTTGAAGATTTGCATGCGCCTCAAAAGCCATACGCCCCAGACTGATCTCTGATCCCGAAAGACAGAAGGAAAGTCGCTCGCATGCGCCTCAAAAGCCATGCGCCCAGAACGGCTCGTGCCTCCTAAAGGTCACGAGCCAAAATCTTATCATGCGCACAATCCAAGGCGCATCCCACCAAATCATCCCCCCCACCAAATCAGAGATCTCCGAGCCATGGGTCGACGATACGTGTCCTTTGACTCAACTCATCCAAGATCTCAGCAACAGAAAGATCTTCTCCTCTGCTACGTGCCGGCTCACAACAGCAGTACGAAGAATTCAACCCCGCGAGTAGGGTGCATCATCCATGCGCCTCTATCAGCAATCTCCACGTGGCGTCCCCACGCACCGGTGCATCCTACATATGCGCGCATGAGCAGCCAACCTGCCCAGCTATAAATAGAAGGACCATTTCCTTCTGACACACACACACAGAGACATACATACGAACAATCCAGACAGAGATCACCAGAGAGGCAGATACAGACACTCAACATCTTCCTCCTTTCAGCCAGCTCCAGCACCCAGAGCAATCTACACCTTCAGAGAACCGATAACCGTCGTTAGCCCGTCAATGGAGTCAACGTATTACCACTCGCTCCATTGGCACCTAGGACCCAGATTAAACAAAAGTGTACTCCTAGGACTATATCTAAGTCCTATATTGTAACACTGTTCTGTTTGTATTAAGATTTGCAATCAAACGATTTTAATGGCAAACAAGCTGGCGACTCTGCTGGGGACCTCTTTCTCCTCTTCCGAGAAAGTTATGTCACAGACCGACGACGTGAAGGTGGGCTCCTCCCACAAGACGCTGGTCATGTGCCTCAATCAATAGGCGTACGAGGAGTTCATTTCTGAAGGAAGCGCGAGTCCTTCGAAGCGGCTGCCGAAGCCGAAGAAGACCCGCCGTGTCTGGGTGCGCAAAGTCGACGCCTCGGGCAACACCACTGAAGGGGATGCGCCAATCCAGCCCTCCCTTCCTGCTGATGTTCTCAGCAACCAAGGTGCGCCCGCTGATGCAGCGCATCTCTCAGGGAAACGTGCGGCTGACCACGTTCCCCAGCCATCTTCCTCTCAGGCGAGGAAGATGCGTCGACGGAGCAGGGGCACAGCCAATACCCCGCACATCACCTCTGATGCGCCACAAAAAAGTCTCTGTCTTTGACAGACTCACTCGCTGTAATGGCGAGGAGAATTTGGATGCTGAGTACTATGCATCCCAGCGGGCTAGTACAAAGAAATCCAAGGCGGCACGGGCCATGCGCGACAAACGTGTTATGCCAGCAGCAGGCCAGAGGCACGTGCTCACAATCACGTGCGCTGCCGATGGCAAGCTGTACAAGGTCGACTCAGGTGCTTGGGTACCAAAGACGAGTCGATCTTCAAAGTCCTCATCTCACTTGGGTGCATCCACTGCGTGCATAACTAAGTCGAGTGCTGCAAATTCAGTGGTCTTGAACTCCCGTGCCTCCTCTGGTTGTGCGTTTGAGGTCCGCTCAAGTCACTTCAAATGTTGTTGTTCCCCCACTACTGATCATGATGCCTGCTTGGTATTAGATCAGGGGGCGCAGCACTCACCTGTCTGCCCTGACGTTTGGCCTTGCCATGCGCCTGAAGGGGGTGTGAAGGTAGCACTCTCCTCCAACGACCTGCGTAATGTGATCACTCACAAGCGCCGGTCAGGAGAGTCGACCAACAAGCACGATGAGCCTCTCACGGGGCATACTTGTGCGGTGGTCACTATCAACTGTTGTGGCAAGGCGACAGTACCACCAAGGCAGTCAGTCTTCCAGCGGCTGCAGTCATCGACACCCCTCCGACATCGTCTCGGGACAAAGGTGTCCACAGAAGAGGAACCAAGAGTTGCTTCATGCAATGTGGTCTCCAACTCCTCATCTCTCCGGAAAGCGACCGACAATTCGTCCAAAAGCCAACCGAGGAGAACCAAGGCAGCAGTCTCGACCTCTGGGGTGTTCGAAGGCACTCGGTCGAAGAAGAAGTTCTTAGAGGAAGCTGGGGGTAGTCAGACCCTTGTTGAGCTTCCTTCTGAAGACGAAGAAGTCCAAAGCACAGCTGCGGCGGATCTTCATCCTCGAGACAAAGTCAGCCTCCCAGAAGTATCTCGAAACGAGGATGTCCCCCAGGACACAGCTGGGGGTAGAGACGAAGAGGCCCTTCAAGACGGAGCTGAGGACAATCAGGCCCTGGCAGATGCGCCCGTCGAGAATGACCTCCAGAATGTGACTGGGGGTGACCGAGCTGAAACACCAGGAGAGGTGACTTCCCCACATAAAAGTGAGGCCGAGAGCAAAGCCTCAACCAATCCATCCACTCCTGGCCGTGTCAGGACAGTATACATGGCTGGGGATGATGCCGAGTCTGATGCGCCACCGCAGGACATTGTTCAGCGCATAGACTCATTAGAGGGAGGACTCAAAACCCTCTCTGCCTCTATGCAAGCACTGACTCAAGCAATGTTTGATATTCGATCGGCCTTGACCAGAACACCTTCAACCGGTCCCGACCCAGGAGTTAATGGGGAGTCGAGTGTCCCCCTTCAACGGGCAACCTCCGACACAGAAGTACCTCGGACATCGGAACCCTCAAATGCTCCACTCCAGATAGTGCCACCTTCCCCGACTCCTAGCTCCACGGAGGATGTGGTCGAAATGATCAAGGACCTGCGGGAGCGCTTCGAGTCCAAAAACAGGCAAGAGGAGCACCAGAAGATGGGCATTCCCCAATCTTATCCCCTCGAGTGGAACAAAGTGGTTTATTCTCCAAAATATAAACCACAAACACTCACACCATACGATGGAAAGGACTCTCCGCGTCGATACCTGACATATTTCCAGTCACAAACGGGGCATCTTCCAAAGGAGGACGCGCTCCTCACCAGCATCTTTGTTGGGGCCCCAAAAGGGGTGGCGTATGACTGGTATTGCAGCCTCCCCGACAATTCTATATCGTCCTTCGACGACTTGACGCGCCTCTTCCTCGATCGCTTCTACGACGGCGGGAAGGACATGACGATGGCATCTCTCATAGAGATACGCCAAAAGGAAAAAGAAACAGCAGGGGGGGCTCGAACTCGGCCCGCTTGGGTCGGGTTTTGAGTTGGGTCGGGCTGGCCAGGGGGTCAGCCCGACGGTTGTACATCTTACCTGATGCCAAACCTATCAAACAACAACAGCGACGTTTCCGTCCGGACATCATGAATGCCATCGATCAGGAGGTGGACAAACTCTTGACTAACGGCTTCATCCGTGAGGAACAATACCCAGATTGGGTAGCCAACGTCGTACCTGTCACCAAGAAGAACGGGAAGATACGAGTCTGTATCGACTTCAGGGACCTCAATTCTGCTTGCCCGAAGGACGAATTCTCGCTTCCGATCACCGATGTGATGATCGACAACACATGTGGCTTTGAACGCATGTCCTTCATGGATGGGTATTCAGGCTACAATCAAATCAAGATGTTCCCCGATGACGCGAAACACACGTTATTCAGGACTCCAAAGGGTGTTTTCTGCTACACAGTAATGCCCTTCGGCTTGAAAAATGCCAGTGCAATATACCAACGAGCTATGAGCACCATCTTTCGTCAACATCTTCGCAAAACAGTTGAATGCTATGTTGACGACATCGCAGTCAAGAGCCGCCTCAAAGGAGATCACTTACATGATTTGAAGACAGTATTCGATCTCATGCGGGCGCATCAACTCAAAATGAACCCCGCTAAATCCTTCATGGAGGTTTCTAGCGGCAAATTCTTGGGCTTTGTCATCACGGCGAAAGGCATTCATGTTGATCCCGAGAAGACCCAAGCCATCCTCAACATGGACCCTCCGAAAAATTTTCGAGAACTTCGAGACTTACAGGGACGTCTGGCATACATCCGGAGGTTCATAGCAAACCTCTCCGGTAAATGTCAACCCTTTACTCAGCTCATGAAGAAAGGAGTCTCTTATGTCTGGACAGAGGAGTGCCAAAAGGCTTTCGACGACATCAAAGCCTACTTGACGAGCCCACCAGTCCTGGTGGCACCTGTCGCGGGCAAACCATTCCTTCTCTACGTCCGTGCTATGGATCATTCCCTTGGCGCTCTGCTAGCTCAAAACAGCGATACAGGCTATGAGCAAGCAATCTACTACCTCAGTCGAACGCTCATCGGGGCCGAACACCGGTACAACCCCGTTGAAAAGGAATGCTTGGCTTTGGTGTTTGCCATCCAGAAGACTCGTCATTACGTCTCGGGCCAGACAATTCATGTCATTTCCCGAGTCAATCCACTCAGAGTCCTCATGACGAAGCCAGGATCATTAAACTCCCGACTAGCCACATGGGCAATTTTGCTAACACCATATAATATGGTGTTTGTCCCGCAAAAAGCTGTTAAAGGTCAAGCTCTGGCTGACTTTTTAGCTGCACACCCCATCCCAGAATCCTCAAAACTCTATGAAGACATCCCGGATGAGGTCCAAGAATCCAACGTCACCGAAGGAAGCTCCGTTTGGCGGATGTTTTTCGATGGCGCTTCAAGAACAGGCCCCAAAGGCCAAATCATCGCAGGAGTGGGGGTAGTCTTAGTCTCCCCCGATCAGCTGGTCATCCAGCGTGCTTACTCCCTTTCGAAGCCGTGCTCCAACAATGTTGCCGAGTACAACGCACTTGTCATGGGACTCCAACTCGCACAACAGCTGGGGGTGGACCATCTGGAAGCCTACGGTGACTCAAAACTCGTCGTAAACCAGATTCGAGGGCAGTACGAAGTTCGCCATGAAGATCTGATCCCTTACCATGAAGTTGCATTGAACATCATTTCAACCTTCACTGGGTTCTTCATCGAATACGTGCCTCGTCTACAAAACTTGGAGGCTGACGCTCTGGCTGGCCTCGCAGCCTCATTGGCAGCGCCCTTTGGGACTCAACACTATATCACGGTAACAGGCCGAGACTTGATTTATCCCAGAAACAACCTGTGCTTGCAAGTGGCCCACGCCATGCCAACGAACACTAGGGTTAATGTCCGAGACTGGAGGTTCCCGTTCATCGACTTCGCTGTCTACGGAATTCTTCCAGAAGACCCGAAGGAAGCCGTCTCAGTCAGGAGACGCTCTCTTCGATTCTACTACGATACAGCTACCAAAATGCTGTACCGGCGCTCCTTCGATGGGCTCCTCCTTCGATGCCTGTCCAACGAAGAAGCAGCCGAAGCTCTTCAAGAAGCTCATGACGGAACTTGCGGAGCTCATCAACCCGGTCCTAAGTTGCAGGATCGACTGCGACGTATGGGCTACTACTGGCCAACCATGGCCGCCGACGCTGTTGAATATGCTAAGTTGTGTCACGCATGCCAACTTCATGCAGACTTCATACATACATCGTCTGAACCACTACATCCTACAGTCGCCTCCTGGCCCTTCGAAGCCTGGGGCATGGATATTGTGGGACCTATCACCCCTCCTTCATCAAGAGGACACCGCTGTAGGATATGGAAAATTATGACACGCTGTCATTTTAATCCTTACGCTTAAGGCTATACGCTCATCTACAGGCCATACGCTCAGTGAATATTTTATTATTTTCTGGGATGACAGTACGGCATATATTAAATGAAGAATGAATCTGACGTCTCGTCTTTTCGTGCAAAGATAGTTGTCATGAAAAGAGCAACCGTCGTATATGTATTCGAAGAGTTGGTTTTGCCTTTTACGAGGACAGCTCAGCAGATCATTAATGCAAAGCCATCATTACTGTCAGTTTTGACAGTCTGTCAGCCGTCATATCTGCAGTCACGACGCTCGAGAAAATCTTTTGACAGTTATTTGAAGATATGGCTTATCAGAGAAGATTGATGATGGCCACGTGGCTATTTCTTCAGTGAGCGTATGAAGTCTATACGACTCCTTCCTTCTTCATTGAGCGTATGAAGTCTATACGACTCCTTCCTTCTTCAGTGAGCGTATGAAGTCTATACGACTCCTTCCTCATCAAGTGAGCGTATGAAGTCTATACGACTCCTTCCTCATCAAGTGAGTGTACGACTCCTTTCTTCTCCAGTAAGCGTATCAGCTTTATTTTGTTTCTACATCATCCAAGTCAGCGTATAACTCTCCTTCAACGAGGCAGCGTATTACAGCAACCATATCCAGGATTACAGTCAACACACGTTCTCACGTGTCCTGTACCAGTTATCCACTTCTCTAGAAGTTATGCAACGTGGCATCCAAGCCATCAATCTCTCCTGAACATGCTCCACTACTTTCAACCGCACGCTAATGTGTCTCCATCAGAATTCGCCACGCGTCCCTGCAGTTATGCACACGTCAAGTAACTACCTGAGCGTATGCTTAAGGACAGTTATCCTGAACTCTATAAAAAAGAGTTTCTTCATCTTCATCAGATACTACAGACAATTTCAGAGAGAACAGAGAGATTGCCCAGTTGCTGTCCAAGTTCTTCAAAGTTCGAGTATTCTTCATCGCATCGTCCAAGGGATAAAGTAATCGTCTTCTAGATTAGATTCCTACAGTTGTAATTTTCTCAGATACAAAATAAATAAAGTGAATTTATTTATGGAAAACAAATTGGCAACTCTGCTGGGGAAAGCTGTCTCCTCCAATGAGATAGCAACAACTCAATGCGATACTTCGTCGATCGACTTGACGAAGAAGACGATGGTTGTACAATTCGACCAATCGGCTTATGAAGAAATGCTCAAGGCGAAGGAGGGCCGCACTGCTTCCTCCGCTCTTCCTGCTGCCAAGAAGAAGGGACACTCCGTCTATGTCCCTAAGTCTTCTGCAGCAGTCCGAGACGCTTCTGTCACTTCTCATGCTGACAAGAACACGTCTTCAACTTCCATGAAGCACACTTCGGCTTCTCGGAACACGGCAACAGTGGCTTCTCCTAGTCACACTGACAAAGTTGGTTCTTTAACCAAGTCAGCGTGTACAAGGAAAACCATCTCTGGACATGTCAAGGTCCCTTCTCCCTCTATTTTTATGACAGCAGTCGGCACTTTAGCCATTGATGACTCTGAGCGTATGGCATTCAAAGGGCAGTGTACGGCAAAGCCAGCGTACAAAAGCCAACATCAGGCAGCGTACGCTGAGCTAAAGCCAGTGTATGCTAATAAAAAGGCAGCGTATGACCAGAAGTCCAAACTGAAGTCAGCGTATGCTAACAAATACAGTCCTTTGACTGTTTCTCAAAATCAGATTGGGGGTTCTCTTACACAGAACATACAAAAGATTCCCCCTCAACTTGCACATCTTGTGCCAACCAAGGAGAAAGACTCTTTAGTCAACTCCTCTACTCCTAAGGTCTTTACCTCTAGAGTTAATTTGACTAGTACTCTTACTAGATCAAACAATGGAAAACGCCTTTTGGCTAATTCCTCCAAAGATGGATTATTACCGACTCCTAGTCGGAATAATACTCATCTTCCTTCTCTCAAAATTTCTCGGTCTGAAAAAGGCAAATTACAAGTATCCAAGACTGATATCAAAGTCAAATCTCCTACGGATCTTCGTAATAAGCTTAATCAGAATCGGTTCGGTTCCACTGAGACAAGTATATTAGACCCTGATGCAGAATATGCTAAGAACTATGTGGCTCAAATTAATCAGTCTTTATACACTCAGGAACCAAGAAGACAGAAGAACAAAAGACAAGTTTCTACACAGAAACTATCTTCAAATACTTCCCAATCTGTTCCTACAGATCTCCGGGAATATTTGCAAAATAAACAGAGAATTGACACTCCATCAGGCTATGATATTGCTCATATTTGCCATGAAAAACATGGTTGCAACTTCCAACCTCGAGTTGTAATTCAATGTTGTTGTTCACCAAAAAGACAATCTGTTTTCGAACGGATTCAATATGAACCAATGTTGGATGAAGATGAACCTCTTTATGCTTCTGTCAACATGACTTCCAGAAATATTGGGGGTAGCATACGGTCTGATGCTATATCAGACTCTGAAGATGGTGTTTATCTCGGCACTCGATCCAGGACCGGAGCCTTGACCAGAGCCTCTTCTTCTTCTCATCCAAGTGGTAATCCGGAGATCACAGAAGACTTCCTTGGAGAGTCCAATTTTCCAGTATTGACTCCTGTAAAAAGCCCTGGGAAAGAAACTGATTCACACAGTGATGATTCAGAACAGACTGTTTCATCATCTATTCCTCGAATGATTACCACTTACATGGCAGAGGGCGATCATGAACCCTCAACTAACACCGAAGCTCACGAACAAAGGATTTCTTCCTTAGAACAATAGTTGCGAGCTATGGCAGATACGTTGAATGCTATGCACACTCTTATGCAATCTCAGCATCAAACTCAGCAAGTCCAACAGACAGCTCCTCCAGTTATATTAAATACTCCTACTGTTCCAAACCCGGAACCCTCTACTATTCCGGGGGTATAATCTAATGTTCCTGAACAACCCACTCCAAGTCAGTCTGGAGCTGGGGGTGGTACATATGCTGTAGTCCCTCCTCCTAATTACACTCAACAAGTTACAACTCTCCAATCTTCTGGAATTGTTTCTGAAGAGTTAAAGAATCTCCGAACTCAATTCGAGGCATTCAAACAAAAGGATGGTTTGCAAAGGTTAGGTATCAAGCAACCTTACCCGATAGAATGGAAGCAGGTATCGTATCCACCAAAATACAAACCTCCGACCATCTCTTTCTATGATGGGACAACCTCCCCAAGTCAGTTCATTAATCATTTTGAAGTAATGACTGATCAACTGCAACCAAGTGACGCCCTCCTTACTCGGGTGTTCATTGGATGTCTCAAAGGAACGGCTTATGAATGGTATAGAAGTCTCCCTGATGGGTGCATTACCTCATTTGCCGGTTTCAAACAAATATTTCTTGAACGATTCTATGAAGGGCTCAACGACATGACCATGTCAGCCCTCATAAGAATTAAACAGAAAAATAACGAAACCACCGAGGACTTCATTGAAAGATTCAGAAGAGAAGCCCTCAAAATGCCTCTCGGAACTCCCGATGCTGTTACCATCGACACTTGCAAGTCGAATCTTTTACCAATTATCAGCATGTGGACAGGGTCCACTCAGTTCCAAGATTGGCCTTCTTTCATTGTCAGTGCCAAGGCTGCCGAGGTCAGTGCTGAGACCTTCAAGGGTCTGGGGGTACAAATGGCTCCCAAAGAATCAAATCAGAGTGCTAGCAATAGTACTCGACCCAACAATCGCAAAGGGAAAGAAGCTCTTGAAGTCAATCTCCAAAGCAGTAGTCAAGAAGTAAAGACTACCCAAGCTACTTCAGCTCCAACAAATCAACAACAGAGATCTCCTCGGCCGAAGGAAGAATATTCTTTCGACGATGATGATGTTCAGGGTATCTTTGAATGCTTACTCAAAGGTAATAAGATTCAATTGCCAGAAATTAAAAAGCCTGATGAAGCCAATAAGACAGATCATCCAAAATACTGTCCATATCATAGAATGCTGGGTCATACAATCCGGTCTTGCTATGTATTAAAAGGGAAGATTCAAGAGATGATTAAATCAGGAGCTGTGACATTAACACCCAAAGACAAAACAGTCACAGCAAATGCAATTTCAATGCAGTTCGGTGACTTCCCTCCCTTAATGGTGGAAAGTGGGATTGTTCCTATCCCCAAAGCAACTCTCGAAGTTATAAACATCCCACCAGCACAGAATGACGGACTTGTTCCTGTCACAACTAAGAAGGGAGAGATCATGTGGATTCATCCGGATTTAATGACGGAGTTTGAAACGTCTTCCTCTTCTCCTCGAAAGACTTCCTCATCTAAAAAGATGCTCGGGAAGACTAAGTCATGCAATGTGACTTCTAGTTTCAAACCCGATTTTTATCTAACCTCTACTTTCATCTCAGCAGAAAATTCACTCCCTACGGAGATAAAATCTGTACCTCAATTTGAAGATAGGTACAAACCTGCTTTTTATTTATACAGTTCATAATCTCGTGAATTGATGGCGAAGATGGGTTATGATCTAGCCACTGCTCCGGGTTTGAATTCAGGCAAGGGACTCTGAGCACCTTTAGCCATCACTATGAGACATAATCAATCTCGTGTTGGCCTTGGTTTCTGGAATGAAGCTCTCATCAAACATAAAAGAACCAAGAGCAAAATAAAGAATTACAGCATGGTTTCTATAGACCTTGAACCAGAATCTGAAGTTGAAGTTCATGCTGGAACTCGGTCAGGAAAAGTATATCTGAAAGATTATGCTGAAGTTCTTGAAGAAACTTCTGAAGTCTCTCCGGTTACAGCTTTAACTCCAGTCTCTACTGAAGAGCCTTTAAATGCTCCTGTTGAGACAGTTCCTTCTAAACCAACAGCAGCTGACAAAGGCAAACAACAAGTCCGCTTCGACAAACCATTGAAGAAGTCATCTCCTACAGGACTTGAAAAGCCTTATAATTTTGATATATTGGCTCAACTAGCTAATACCCCAGCTAAATTATCAATCTTCGAGCTCTTACGCCTCTCTAAAGAGACTCGAGAAACTTTAAGTGAAGCACTGCTGCAAGCAGAAACCTGCTTAACTCTTCTCAAGAAATTAGAAACAGAACCTGTTTTTCATTGCCATAATGTATTGGAATTTATTCCAAACATTACCTTTACGCAGGACGATATGCTGCTAGAGGATAATCGACATGACCATCCTTTATATCATACAGGATATATTGATTCTATGAAGGTTGATCGTCTCCTGATTGATCCAGGATCTGCTCTCAGTATTATGCCAAAAGCTATGCTAGACGCACTGAAGATACCTGTACATAGCCTTTCCAGTACTATCACTACCATCTTGGGATTTAATCAAGGAAAAAGTGAGCCTTTGGGCAAGATTCGTCTCAAATTTCAAATAGGCGATCTTCGCACTAAAGTTACTTTTTATATCATCGACAATCATGGATGCTCATACAATACTCTGTTGGGAATACCATTCTTGTATGAACATAATATCGTTCCTTCGACCCTTCATCAGTGTTTCAATATGTTGATGATAATGGAGAAGTTCAAAAGGAAGTTGCGGATCTCTATCCATTCAAAGGAGTTGAAGCTTACTTCAATGACGCTCGTATGTACAAAGATGAATACTCAAAAGTCTTGCAAGCTATGGATAATGATGATGAGATAGCAAAAGTTGGCACTTTTGTTATTCCTGTAAAAGGGCGTATCACTCCTCCGCAGTCTATTAGATCATCCGAAGAAGGCTCACTGATAATTCCTGTCAGTGGACGTATTACTTCATCACCTGCTCAGGCTTCACAAGGTTCACTGATAATTCCTGTCAGTGGATGTACTACTGTACCGTCTTCCCAAGCTCCACAAGGCTCACTGATAATTCCTGTCAGTGGACGTACTACTCCCCCTCCACCTTCTCAGGCTAGATCAGATACTCTAGTCATTCCAGTCAGTGGACGTACTACTTATCCACGATCTTCTTCAAGGGAGCTCACCTCTTCTGAGCCTTTTGTTATCGATCTTAATCGAAACAAAACTTCTGATCGCTCTTCCTCTCACCCTTTTGTCATTAATTTGACTAAGTCTGATAAGGCTCAGCCTTCTGTTGTAAATACAGTATTTAATATTAATGAAGCATCTCCTTTGCAGTATATTGATGTCTGTAATCATGTACAAAGTGATTTACAATTGCTAGATAACTTGGAGTCATTAACTATAGGGGTTGTTCAAACTCTTCATACAGACGTATCATTGGAATCCATACAAAAATCATACTTCGTGGTCCCTGCTAGAAAAAAGGGAGAAAATCTGATCTTCTTTTATAAAGGACCTCAGAATCCTCCTAACTTGGAAGAAGATGACATAAACGATGATACTGGAAGGTTACAACTGCGTCGCTACAGTCAACAATCCAAAAATATCATCAAGGATATGGGTTATGACTTTAGAACCAGTCTCAATAATGGAAAAGGAAGAAGAATGCCTGTTCGAATTCCTCCATTAAAATACGGAAGGACAAAATGTGGTTTAGGTTACATTGCTCCTACTTCCTTTATCAACATAGTCTATGAAGATTCAAAGTCCGATGAAGACGAACGATCTGAGTCTTCTGATTCTCTCTCTTGGGATTCTGACACGAGTATTGGCGATCTTCATCGCTCTATTATATCCATCAATATGGTCTCTGTTGATGGCCCGCAAGAAAATGATGAAGATGAGGATGATTTTGAAATATCTCCCGAATCAGAACAATGGGCTCAAAGATTAGATAATCAATGGGAATTCAGGTTCGAACAGAGAGAACCTCCTACCGAAGATAAACTGATCCAAATTGATGTTGGTGAAGAAGGTTCTCCTAAACCAATATTCATCAGTGAAAGTCTTTCAGAAACAGATAAGCAAGACATGATCAAGCTTATTCATGATTATATCGATATCTTTGCCTGGAGTTATGAAGATATGCCAGGACTAGATCCGAAGATTGTAATGCACAAACTTAATATCATGCCAAATGCTAAACCGGTTAAACAACAACAGCGACGATTTCGTCCAGACATTATGGATGCAATTGAAGCTGAAGTCAACAAGCTTATGGCTTCTGGATTTATTCGAGAGGAACAACATCCTGAATGGGTGGCTAATATCGTTCCTGTCCTTAAAAAGACTGGCAAGATCTGAGTCTGTATAGACTTTCGCGATCTCAATGCGGCTTATCCTAAAGACGAGTTTCTTCTTCCAATTACTGATGTCATGATCGACAATACATGTGGTTTCGAACGAATGTTATTTATGGATGGGTATTCGGGATACAACCAGATTAAAATGTTTCCAGATGATGAAAAACACACTTCCTTCAGAACGCCGATCGGTACATACTGTTATACAGTGATGCCGTTTGGTCTCAAGAATGCAGGAGCAACATATCAGCGAGCAATGAGCACTATATTCCGCGAACATCTCCAAAAAATAGTCGAATGCTATGTTGATAATATTGCAGTCAAAAGTTGACGAAAGGAGGATCATATCCAAGATTTGAAGACTATCTTTGATTTAATGCGTCAGCATCAACTTAAAATGAACCCTACTAAGTCCTTCCTGGGCGTCTCTAGTGGTAAATTTCTCGGCTTCGTCATTACCGCTAAAGGTATACACGTGGATCCCGAAAAGATCAAAGTCATTCAAGAGATGCGTCCTCCACGCACCTTAAAAGAGCTACGAGGATTTCAAGGAAGAATTGCTTATATCAGGAGATTCATTTCCAACTTATCAGGACGCTGCAGACCATTCAACAAACTTCTGAAGAAAGGTGTATCTTTCGTCTGGAACGAAGAATGTCAAAAAGTATTTGACGATATTAAACAGTATCTCATGAACCCTCCAGTTTTGGTACCTCCCGTCTCGGGGATACCATTTCTTCTATATGTTCGAGCCATGGATCATTCTCTTGGTGCATTACTTGCCCAGAAAAATAAAGATGGCCATGAACAGGCTATTTATTATCTCAGTCGTACAATGACGGGTGCTGAACCGCGTTATTCTCCAATCGAGAAAGAATGCTTAGCATTAATGTTTGCTATTCAGAAAATGCGACATTATATTATCGGTCAAACGATTCATGTTATTTCCAGAGTGAATCCCATCAAGATTATGATGAAGAAACCTGGTATTCTCAACTCCAGACTAGCTAATTGGGGAATCTTGTTAGCTCAATACGATATGCATTATATTCCTCAGAAGTCGGTTAAAGGACAGGCTCTTGCTGATTTTCTGGCTGCTCATGCAATTCCAGAAGATTCTAAATTATATGATGAGATTCCTGATGAAGTCTTGGATTCAAATCTGATTTCTGAAGAAGTTCCTACCTGGCGTCTATTCTTTGATGGAGCATCTAGAATAGGTCCTAACGGCAATATTGTCGCTGGAGTTGGGATTGTTCTTGTATCCCCAGAAGGACTAACTATTCAGAGGGCTTATTCTCTAGATCAATCATGTTCAAACAATGTAGCCGAATACAATGCATTACTTATTGGTCTTCAACTTGCTAAATATCTAGATATTCAATATTTGGAAGTTTATGGAGACTCCAAGCTTATTGTCAATCAGATCAGAGGAACGTATGAAGTTCGTCATCAGGATTTGATACCTTATCATCGAGCAGCACTCTCTATAGCCTCATCTTTTGAAGACTTCTTTATTGAACATGTTCGACGAGCCTATAATGCAGAAGCTGATGCTTTAGCTAATCTTGCTGCTGTATTAGCTATTCCAATCAGACGTCAGCAAGTGATAGTGGTTTATAACCGAGAACTATTGTGTGTTGAGAATAATTTGGCTTTGGCTTTTCTATATAAACCAGACAAAGATTCTTTCAACCTTGATGCTGGATCAAAGTTTAACAAAATGCCCTCGTCTTCCTCTGATTCTACTATGGAATATGTCTTTTCTAATGAAACAGAAGCCATAATTGAAGACTGGAGACGCCCGTTTATAGATTTTTTTTTGTATGATATACTTCCTGATAATCCGAGTGAAGCAGCGTCTATTCGACGTCGATCTCTCAGATTCTATTATAATCATACGACGAAAATATTATATCGTCGGTCTTACGACGGTCTTCTCCTCCGATGCATTGCCGGTGAAGAAATACAACAGATAATTCGTGAAGCACATGATGGTGTTTGCGGAGCTCATCAACCAGGTCCTAAACTTCAAGATCGTATCCGACGTATGGGTTATTATTGGCCCACGATGGTGGCTGACGCTATTCAATATGCTCAGAAATGTAAAGCCTGTCAAATCCATGCAGACTTTATTCATCAACCGTCAGAGTTCTTACATCCAACAGCGGCATCATGGCCCTTTGAAGCTTGGGGCATGGACGTCATTGGTCCCATCAACCCACCATCATCAAGAGGACATCGGTTTATTTTAGCAATAACCGATTACTTTTCCAAATGGGCTGAAGCAATCCCGTTATCTGAAGTTAAAACTTCTAGTGTTATCAACTTCGTCAAACATCATGTTATCTATCGATTTGGTGTTCCTCGGCGTATTATCCATGATAACGGACCGCAGTTCGTCAGTCAGAAATTTACTCGATTCTGCGACGATCATCGGATTAATAATTTAGCTTCTACAGCATATAATCCAGCAGCCAATGGATTGGCAGAAGCTTTCAATAAAACAATCATCAAACTCTTGAAAAAGTTCGTTTCTTCCAACAAATGCAACTGGAGCGAGAAGCTTGGTGAATGTTTATGGGCCTACCGCACCACAGTTCGCAATGCGACTGGATGTACACCTTTCTCTTTAGTATATGGGTGTGAAGCTGTTCTTCCCCTTGAGATCCAGATTCCTTCTCTGAGAATTGCAATCTCCAATGAACTGACAACAGAAAACAATAATCGTCTTCGACTTCAAGAGTTGGAAGCTCTAGATGAAAAACGATTATATGCTCAACAAAATATCGAGCTGTATCAAGCCCGAATCTCCAAAGCTTTTAACCGGAAAGTCAAAGTCAGAGCATATCAGAAGGGAGAACTGGTCCTTACTGTCAGACGTCCTATGACCATGACACATATGAGCAAAGGCAAATTTGATGCGAAATGGGAAGGCCCATTCGTAGTGAACAAAGTCTTCTCTAACGGAGCATACCAGCTTGCCTCTATGGATGGAAAAGTCATGATGATGCCTATCAATGGCAAATTCTTAAAGAAATATTATGTATAATATTTTCATCATTCCCCAGCAAATATAAAATTCTTCTCTACAAAAGTTATTTCGATATCATTATCCCCAGAGGAAATTGATATTCCACCATGTATTATCTTCCCAGAGAATTTGATATTTCGTTTTATTAGATCCCCAGTGGTTTTAATAAAGATCTTGTATAGAAAATTATGTCCATATTACCTCTGAATTTTCTATCTCAAATATTTAGTCTTTTTGATTTCTGAGTCTAAAGATCAGTGAATAAAGGCAAAATTGATGTAAAGTGGGAAGGATACATCGTAAACAAAGTTTTCTTAAACAGAGTTTATTTTGACAAAATTCTTCAAGAAAAAGAGTACATCATCATGGAAGATCACTGTCATCCCTCTCATACTTGGGACGAGGGCCACATACATAATCAGCAAAAGAATTTAATACATCTTTTCCTGACCGCACCAAGAACTGACAGACAGCCAGCCTCATTGCTTCTTCTTCTTCGGTTTCTCCTGGTTCGACCAAGAAGTCGAGGATATCTTTTGGCGGCTTGGGAGTAGATGAGCTTTCGCCCATTTTCTTCTTCTGCGGAGGTAGATGCTCTTTAGCACCTTCAGTAATTTCAGAGACGACTTCAGTCTTCTTTGTATTCTTTTCAGAAGACATTGTGGATAAAAGAGGATGATGTATGATCCTTCTACTCAAATATATGCTCTATTTATAGGCATATGGTTACAAAGATCGAAGGGACGTATTCTTTCCCGGGATTCAGTTCATCCATTCATTTCTCACATTCATTCGACGATTCATACATTCATTAATACTTGACGGTTCATCCGTTCATTTATTACATTCATTCGACGGTTCATCCGTTCATCATTTCCTAAACGGTTCGTCCGTTCATAATCTTCTATTAATTTATCAAGTGGGGATTCGTTATTTATCATATTTTCATAACCTCTGAATCAATTCTGAATCTATCTACTCATTTGTCATTTTTGACCCCTGCATAGAAATCAATCTATTTTCTTTTGAGTTTCTATATATTATCATGTCCATAATACCTCTGATAATATCATATACTCTAAAAACAGAAAAGATGATTTTATTATCTATCATGTCCACAATTCATCCACAAATACAAATCATTGAAGCATAGAAGAAGTGTCATTTCCATTCCCATTTCACCACAAAAAGTCTATTACATTTTCTTAGACTTTCTTACAAATCATAATGGAAATCTATTACAAATCTTGGATTTTCATTCTACACCACAACGATAACCGAATAGAGATCTATCTTCTTCTTTGGATCTTCTCCGTCGGACCTTCTCCGTCAGGTTCGTTGTTGGTTGCAATTCCTGACTGTCTGGGTCTCAGTCATGACCAGATCAACAGGAATCAAACTCTGGTCTTCTCTCTCAGACGAGAGGAGAATCACAGAGTATGGCAGCCCGAAGTCGTGGTGCTGCCAATACAACTGGTGGATGGGGGTAACCCCTCAAGGAAGACAGGAATGTATCCAAACCTTGGGATACAATTCCTAGTTCTCCCGTGAAAGGAACTCTACTACCCGATTTCTCGGTAGTAGAGTTGACTCCACCATCCAACTCTCGTGTATAAAGGCTCTTCCTACCATCTGAGGAAGACCCTTCTATCCCACGAAGAGTTCTGAGTTGTCTGATGTACGCGTTAAAAGCGTATGAGCTCCCTGATGTTGGTGTCAGAAGGACATTCTCCACAGCATCCACATCACCAATGCCAGTTCTGAAGAAAATCTTTAGCCAAGTTTCTGCGGAAAACAGCATGAAGAAGAGAATTAAATCAACAGAAATGTCATATGAAACGTACTGGTTGGTCAAGCACGCTCAGAGACAGAAAGCTTATTTTCAACAGCAAAAACAGTACATGTATTATGCCGGACTTACCTTCAAGTTTGACGCAAAGAATTGGCAAACTGATGTCTGACATATTGCTCCGAATTCGAATATTTAGAAGCTTTTGCTTTCCGATTCGAGAGTGAAATCTCACGTTCATTTTCAGAGAAGAGAAGAAGAAAAAGAAGATGGGGATGAGTTCTGTGAAACTCTTCTGTCTATTTTAAAGTATGGAGCGCAAGCCTATTCTTGGGAAGGATCCACAAATAATGCTCATAAAATATGCAATGAGTGCCACGTGTACTTTGGAAACCAGCATAGCCTTGGAAATATGCAAAGAGTGCTTTCCACAACATTGGAAGATAGCGTAACCTACAGCTATTTATTGGTGCATGCTATTCATTGATGTACGCTATCCAGCGTAACTTACAAACATTGGAAGACAGTGTAACCTATAGCGTAATCTACAGTTATTCATTGGTGCATGTTAGTTTTCAACACAAAATTATACTAAACAGAGAATTCTTGAATATTCATTTCATTAAAGGCACTGATGGCCTTACAAAACAAAAAAAAGAGGGAAAGAAAGGGGTGCAACAAAGTCACGCTCTATTTTCCAGAGCGGCTAAGTTTGACGCCTAACTCTTCTACGCTTCGGACCCCCATGCGGTGCAACAGAGCGGCGAGCATTTCACGCTTCTCTGCGAGGCTCCGTCCATCAGAAGTAGAGGTGCCGTCCAGACCGAAGTAACCCAAGAAATTCTTGGCTAACTGCGTGGGGTCATCTTTGAACTCGATGACGAAGGGCTCCGGTTCTTTGCCTCCAAAGGTGGGGTCACCATGGGCACAGAAACCTAATTTTCGTGCTTCTTCTTCAGCCGCTTCCTTTGGAGTCATGGTTACAAGAAATATGAATGTCAAAAAACTGAATTTTCTCAGTTTATATAACAAAGCTTGCTGGCGGTTCATATTCCTCCATAAATCAGATTCAATCAGTTTCGAAAAATGAAGAGTCATCATGACATTTAATAAATTCATTTTTTGCATAAACAGATTTAATGCCAGCATGTCAAGACTCATTCCCACTTTTTTATTCAAAGTAATTTCGAACTTTTGAAACTCATAAAGTTCGAAAACTTTGAAGGGGGTCTTGTAGGATGTAGAAAATTATGACACGCTGTCATTTTAATCCTTACGCTCAAGGCCATACGCTCATCTACAGGCCATACGCTCAGTGAATATTTTATTATTTTTGGGATGACAGTACGGCATATATTAAATGAAGAATGAATCTGACGTCTCATCTTTTCGTGCAAAGATAGTTGTCATGAAAAGAGCAACCGTCGTATATGTATTCGAAGAGTTGGTTTTGTCTTTTATGAGGACAGCTCAGCAGATCATTAATGCAAAGCCATCATTACTGTCAGTTTTGACAGTCTGTCAGCCGTCATATCTGCAGTCACGACGCTCGAGAAAATCTTTTGACAGTTATTTGAAGATATGGCTTATCAGAGAAGATTGATGATGGCCACGTGGCTATTTCTTCAGTGAGCGTATGAAGTCTATACGACTCCTTCCTTTTTCATTGAGCGTATGAAGTCTATACGACTCCTTCCTTCTTCAGTGAGCGTATGAAGTCTATACGACTCCTTCCTCATCAAGTGAGCGTATAAAGTCTATACGACTCCTTCCTCATCAAGTGAGCGTACGACTCCTTTCTTCTTCAGTAAGCGTATCAGCTTTATTTTGTTTCTACATCATCCAAGTCAGCGTATAACTCTCCTTCAACGAGGCAGCGTATTACAGCAACCATATCTAGGATTACAGTCAACACATGTTCTCACGTGTCCTGTACCAGTTATCCACTTCTCTAGAAGTTATGCAACGTGGCATCCAGGCCATCAATCTCTCCTGAACATGCTCCACTACTTTCAACCGCACGCTAATGTGTCTCCATCAGAATTCGCCACGCGTCCCTGCAGTTATGCACACGTCAAGTAACTACCTGAGCGTATGCTTAAGGACAGTTATCCTGAACTCTATAAAAAAGAGTTTCTTCATCTTCATCAGACACTACAGACAATTTCAGAAAGAACAGAGAGATTGCCCAGTTGCTGTCCAAGTTCTTCAAAGTTCGAGTATTCTTCATCGCATCGTCCAAGGGATAAAGTAATCGTCTTCTAGATTAGATTCCTACAGTTGTAATTTTCTCAGATACAAAATAAATAAAGTGAATTTATTTATGGAAAACAACCACTTCATCCTGGCCATCACCGATTACTTCTCCAAATGGGCAGAAGCAGTCCCACTGGCGGAAGTAAAGAGCTCCAGGGTGGTCAGCTTTATCAAACACCATGTCATTTACCGTTTCGGAGTACCCCGGCGGATCATTCATGACAACGGTCCTCAGTTTATCAGCCACATTTTTAGCAGGTTCTGTGACAAGAACCGCATTCAAAATGTGGCATCTACCGCCTATAATCCGGCAGCAAACGGGTTAGCAGAGGCATTCAACAAAACCATCGTCAGGCTACTCAAAAAGGTCGTGTCATCCAATAAACGCGACTGGGATGAAAAGCTTGGCGAATGCCTTTGGGCCTACCGCACAACGGTACGGACCCCGACAGGCAACACACCTTCTCTCTGGTCTACGGGAGCGAAGCGGTACTGCCTCTCGAGATCCAGATACCCTCACTCCGCGTGACTATAACAAACAAACTCACAGAAGAGGACAATCAACGTCGTCGTCTGCGGAAACTGGAGGCACTCGATGAGAAGCGTCTCCTAGCTCAACAACGCATCGAACTCTACCAAGCCCGTATATCATAGGCTTTCAACAAGAAGGTCAAACAGAGGACTTTCCAAGTTGGCGACCTGGTTCTAGCAGTCAGAAGGCCAATGGTGTTAACTCACAAGACACCAGGAAAGTTTGAGCCCAAGTGGGAAGGACCTTTCATCATAGAGACGGTATACTCAAACGGTGCTTACCGCCTCGCCAAACCCAATGGAGACTTGTTCATGATGCCCATCAACGGCAAGTTCCTAAAGAAGTACTATTCTTGACATCCTCCAGACATGTACTTCCCCAAGGGGATCTGTGGGCCCAATCATCGGGATTTACAAACAATCTCCTTCTACAAACTCATCCGCCTCGGGAACCCAGCTGTTCCGTGGCTTCCTTCAGTAGAAAGACAACCACTTCCACATTACCTCTGAGTTGTTCCTCTACACCCTACAAAGCAGACTCTTACGCTACGTAAGCCGACGCTACCCTTCATGTTTACCACGTCCACATTACCTCTGAGTAAACATCTCGTACAAACAACCCCTGCGTTGTCGTAAATTGATCGCCGAACTTCCACGTCCACATCACCTCTGAGTTGTTCAGCGTATCCCCCAGGATCATTCCTACCACGTCCATCACACCTCTGAGTAGGATGATTCTATCATTTGGACCCAATGATTGCCATGTCCACATCACCTCTGAGCAAATATGTTGGTTCCTTCAAACTTATTGTCTGTGCCTAAAAACTAAGGTGCGCAAAAGATAATAGGTCCACACAAATCATCAAGTTCATAATAACAAAAATGAACACATCACAAAAAGTTGTGTACTTCTTTATTTTCTAAAATAGAGAGTACAAAAGGCTACATTATCCCTCAGCAAAGGGTTGCAAAAGAGCATAAAAAAGGGGAAAAACTACAGTCCCTGAACCTCCCCAAGGTGGGCTGAGAGCTCCCTGACTCGAAGCCTTAGGTCGGCTGTACGGGCCTCCACAGTCGCCAGGACTCGTCGCTCAGCTTCTTGACGCATCAGTTCAACAGCCCCAGCGGAAGTATCGCTCTCATGCTTCGCATCAAGCTGTTGTCGCTGCTGCGCCAGGGCAAGAGTCCGCTGAGTAAAAGTTGCTTCTTCCTTCTGGAATGCTGCGTGTTCAGCCCGAACACGCTCGACGTCTAACTGGAGTCGGGCCCGTTGGTCCTCAAGGCGGTGCATCTGGGTGTCGATCTCCGCAATATTAGCATCCAATGCAGCTCGAGTTTCCACCGTCGTCTTCATGGACTGAGACAACTGCTCTACCGCAGCCTCAGTCTCAGCCACCTCGCGCTCCCAAATGCCCACAGTGGCCGGGTATGAAGACTGGATCTCGACAATCAGCTTCCCCTTCTCCGCATCTATCAGGACGGAGAGGTCGTTTCGCTGGATGCGCTGAAGTTCCGCGAGCCGCTCATCCAGCTCGATCACCGAAGCCTCCAGAATTTCGGCCATATGGTCGTGGCCTTGGTGAATGCGGATCAGCTCGATACAGGGCATTGCCAGAGTTCTTGCCGTCGCAAAGCTTCCATTGGCATCCATTACAGCAGATACACCCTTCTACAGCATTTTGTATACCCTCTCGATGAGGAATTTCACGTACTCGTCTGCATCCGCCAGGACCTGCGGCGTCATAGCAGGAGTTGGAGGAGCTACTGTAGTTTGCAGACCGGAAGAAGATCCGCCAACCTCAACCTACGAGGCTTGAACCTCAGCATCAATGGGCTCGTCATCAACAGGGGCTGGACTGCTAGCCTGAGGAGCCGAAGGAACAGAGGAAGCCCGTACAAACGTCGAAATAGTACCCCAAGTAGGAGGGGCAACAGAGGGTTCCATACCCTCGCCCTTCTCAAGACTGGAGGAACCATCGACGTCAACGGCCACCTCTTCTACCCCCAACGACCTATCAACAGCTGGTACCTCCCTCGGCAGAATAGGAAGATTATCACTTGTCTCTTGACTCGCCTCAGCGGTTGTGACCAGCAGACGGGTCTCATCATCAAGTCCCTCAACAGGGACAGAATCTGTCGCTACCTCCTGATCGGTAGCTGCCTCAACTTCTACGGTTGAAACTGGGGTAGGACTCGGCAATGATACAGCCGACCTCCCCTCATCATGATAAGGAGGGGAGTCAACCCTCTCCTCTATCTCAACCATATCTGTTGCCCCCGCAACAGACTCTTGCGGATCTACGGCAACGCCATCCAAGGCCGACGCTGTGGCCTTCACCTTCTCGAAAGCCGCTGCATCCTCAGCTTCCCGTCTGACATAATCCGGAGATGCTGGAATCTCTACAGCAACATCCTCGGTATTCTCCTCCATGGGAGATATCATAGTAGGCGGAATACGCATGTCAGACGAGCCCGCCATCTTCTTTGGCCTGCTCCCACCAAATTTTGGAGTGCGAGGCTTTCTTATCAGCGGCTCCTACACAAAAAGGGAGAAGCATGATTACATAAGAAGCTGAACTTGAAATCAAACCTTACAGGACATCTTACCTTTGCAGATACGGAGTCCGAGGACACCGTCGGTGACGACGCCCTCTCCTGCTTTTTCGATACAGGAGAGTCGACTTTTGTATCTGCACCCTTTTCGCCTGACCTCCGGTAGATACGGCGGGGGCGCCTCGACCCGACTCGGGCGGACGGTACGATCGAGCCTTCGCCAAAGTGTCTGCACCCGCCGCTAAATGGGTGCCTGCAATAAAACTGGTCTCCCTATCATATCCGGTGGGCGGAGCGGCCATAGCACAGTAAAATCTGGCGGCTGAGTAGAGAATCGGCGGCCGCGGATTCTGGACAGGGAGCGTAAAACGGGCTCCAGTACATCCGGCATTATAGTAATGCCAAGCTCGTGCACCATCCAACAAACTTCCAGCGTACCCCAAGGTAATACTGGGATTATCCAACATCAATTGGGCGTACCCGAATTGCCTCACAAAGCGGCTCGGCAGATACGGTTCCAGATAACACTGGTTCCTATTCCGATATACCAAATGGGACGGCCGGATACTTTGCAGCCAGCGAAATCCCTATGGAGACAGAGTGGTGGCATCCTCACCCGAGTCCACCAGATCTTCGTTGGCCTCAAAATCGGAGAAGACAGGACCAACTTTGGCGATCTCCCATCCCTGAAGATGGGATAAGACTTTCCTGCAAACGGGAACACCGGTGTACGACCAATTCCTCCGGTGGAAACGCCGGAGGAACGCATCTCCGGACCTATGGTCTTCCTCCGAACCCGGGCTCATCACATTGGGATGGTGTAAAATTAACCACCCATCAAATAATGAAACGGCAGTTCGGCACGCGAGAAGTTGTTGTTTTTGCCCCGCTCGTGAACGACATCTCCCGCAAACTCTCGAAGACCCCGCAACAGGTTACACACCATTGCGGAGAGTAAAGCTAGAGGACGACCGAAGGCCAACTTCACGGCCGGCAGAATTAAGTTCCGAGTCACCCTCTCTACAGAGCCAGACCCGCCTGAAAAGACGCGGTCCCGGAGCCAAATCATAAGATACGCGACTAATACTGCTTTTGGCGACATCCGATAGGTGAGATGCCAAAAACAGCTATAGGAGCGTTCATCCGACTGCTGGTCCTCGTTCTCCAAGGGATTCTTCTCGCCCAACCTGCTCCTTTCAGAAAGCACCTCGTTACGAGAAAGTGCCGGTGGAGTAGAAAAATAGGAAGGATCCTCCTTGTCCTGCCTAAAGATGTGATCTCTCCAAGCAGTCACATGAGGCTGCGTCCCGCCCCTATCCTTCTTCTGCATATAGTAGTGATAACTCGCTACTTCTTTGAAGACAGCCATCATCTCATCAGCTTTGTCTCCCAAGACCTGGAATTCTTCATTGGTCGGGAAGTATTCCTCGTAAGGTTCCGATCCCCAGGGGATTTTTGATACCTCGTACATCTCATGAAGCGCGAGCCCTAGCTCCCCCACTGGAGTGAAGAAGGTCCCGGTATGGGTATCAAACATCTCCAAAAGCACAAGGAACATGTGCCTGTTAATCTCTACACCTGCCTGAGTGGCACGGATTGCGGCGGTCAGCCCAATCTCTTCGAGCTCAGTCTGAAATCGCGACAGGATCCAGTGTGTCAGTTTGTCCCATTTTGAGACATAATGGCACCAACCCTCTACCCAAAATTATCCCTTGGGGTATGATTGTTCCATCAACAACATGCGACGAGCAAAAGTTGAGGCACCCAAGGTAAAAGTATTGACGGGAACATCGCTATAAATACTCCCAGGACGAAGAGTCCGCCAGGTGTGAGAGGTACCAGCTCGCGAGGCGGTCAGAGTATCCCTCTGATCAGAAGAAGAATCAATTCTGATGACGCCTGCCACCGCTCCTCCTTGAGATGGAGTAATGTCCCAGGACATTCTTCTTTTGGAAGCAAGACGACAGAAAGTTAACAAAGGCCATTGACGTTCAAGCTGCCTGACGGTCATATGCACACCCCTGGCTGTAAAGAACCAGTCTTCTTTGACCTTCAGCACCGTGGCTTCAGTAGAAGAAAGGCGGTCTCCGAACAGGAACTCAGGCTTTAAGAAGGTCACTTTTTTGGAAGTGGCAGATTTCAGAACGCCACGTTCCATCATCCGTTTAAGGAACCCGTGATGTTGTTCCCGAATTTGAAACATTCTTTCGGGATGCTGATCCAACATAATAGCCGCTTGAGCAGGGTTTATCACCTCTTCATCATAATCTACTCCCATCTGACAGAGTGCAGCGTCCAGGAGCACTTCGTTCAAGAGTGGGATAGTCATCGATACTGACACAAAAATGCAAAGATATTAGAGACAACACAAAGATCAGAACTTCATGCTCGTCACATGCACGTATCAAGCGCATCTGAAAAAGGAGCCTCAGCGCATCATTAGGGTATAAACCCATACGCGTTAGCGGTAGAGCCTCGGCGCATCGTCAAGACGTGAGCCCATGCGCGTCAGCAAAGGCTTCGGCGCATCATCAGGGTGTAAAACCCATGCGCGTCAGCAATTAAAGCCGCAGTGCATGATAAAGGCCTGAGCCTATGCACATCAGCGGGAAAGTTTTCCACATCGATAGGAGACAATAAAGCTCACCGACTACCGCCGGCCGAACTTCGACAGACGAGCGAGGGATGTCACTCACGACAGCCTCTACCGGCTCCTTCTCCTTCCCCTTTCCTTTGCCGGCACCGTCGCGAGGAGTCTTGGGAGCCATTCTAACAGAGAGGAAGAAATTAGGATTTTCTTAAGAAGAACTCTAAAGGAGGCAAAGGCACAGAGTAGAAGAACTCTCTCTCTCTACCTCTCACCTATTTATAGGCCGTGGTCGCACGCGTGAACCGATGACGAGTGATCTCAGCCGTCGCCTCGGGTCTTGTGAAGATAACAGCAGATAAAACCAAAAGATCATTATTAATCTTTTCGGTTACCGAGGCATTATCAAATTCATTAATTGAGAAGAGCATGCGGCTGAACAAGCATGCGCCCCAACAGTCATGCGCCCTGATCGCCATGCTTCTTATTCAAAGTATTCTAAAACTTATTCAAAAGTTTTAAAAACTTTGAAGGGGGTCTTGTAGAAGCATGGAATTTCACAACCAGAAAGACCATGCGCCAGACACTACAGGCACCAGGAATAGTACACTCCACAGCAAGATTAATAGCCATAGACATCTGAAGAAGGATTTTTTATTTTATATATATATAAATCTATTACATGTCTAGAAAAGGTTGTACAAAGGAGAATTTCTACAAAGGAAAGATCCTAAGTCTACAGCCAGCGGCCACCATGCGCCTTCAGATAGGCGCAGCAGTCACCATGTGCCTCCAGATAGGCGCAGCAGTCACCATGCGCCTCCATCCAGGCACATCCCGCCATCTCTTCAGCAGCTCAGTTATGCGCATCCAGCTCAGTTATATGCATCCCTTCAGCAGCCCAGTTATGTGCCACTCTCCAACCAGGCTCACCTAGCCGAGCAGCAGCCCAGTTACGTGTCGCTCTTCCAGCCAGGCTCACCTGATAAATGCTTCCACAAAGCATTTAACCCTCTGGCTGGAACCAAGGAAGAGAAGAGCACGGCAAATCTGTGGCCAGGGGAGGCTTCGAAAGAGCCTCCAAAGGCCAAGGAAGACCGTGATCGAAATACGGCTAAAGGAGCAGCTTTCAGAGTGGGCGACACCCACTTTGAAGGAAGAGAGAGCCTAGCACCGCCATTCCGATCTACGGCCCTTCCGGAACAACGGAGACGAGGCCCGAGCATCCCTATCTTTGGATGCAACAGGCACCTTCCGCCCGCCTCGGAAGCCCTCGACTCCGTCTTTTGGATGTAACAGTCACCTTCAAGAGCATCAACGACGACATGGCGTCTCATCTTCACCCTCGGGAGCACCTCGTCAACAGAATGCACCCGAGAACCCGAGTTCATATTGGAAAGACGTGAGGGAATGAGAGGCCAACCTTCTCTCCGTGCCACTATTTATAGGCCGGGCAGATAAAACCCATGCGCCAAGTGGATGGCTCTCCGAATTCCGTGCAATGAACTCATATTAAATGGATGAACCAGACACCTCGACTTCAGCCAAACGGCTATTAAAAGCACTCGAGAAGCGAAACAGCCGCATCATCAAAGACGTGTCGGATGCGCCGGCTGGTCAGCGCATCACACCTCTTCAAACATCAAACAGATGCGCCCTGTACCGAGCGCATCACAGGGGATGCGCCCCCATACGTCCCCATACGCCTAGTGGTACGACAACCGACGTGCCCACTCAGTTGTCCATCGAATGTCACCAACATTAAATGCTGAACTGACAGAGTTGGCAGCACGCCTCCCCAAGCTTGAACGGTTGACAGCTTTTGCAGAAAAAAAAGCATCCACAACGTCAGCATCATCATGACTCTATCCCGACGGCTACTGCCAGGTGGCCACTCGACCACCCGCAAGCGTCTTTGCGGCCATGCGCCCAAACCTACATGCGCCTCGAAAGCCATGCGCCTCAGACCCTTCACTGATCCCTAAAAGACAGAAGAAGACTCTTCAGTTGAAGCTTTGCATACGCCTCAAAAGCCATGCGCCCCAGACTGATCTCTGATCCCGAAAGACAGAAGGAAAGTCGCTCGCATGCGCCTCAAAAGCCATGCACCCAGAACGGCTCGTGACTCCTAAAGGTCACGAGCCAAAATCTCATCATGCGCCCAATCCAAGGCGCATCCCACCAAATCATCCCCCCCACCAAATCAGAGATCTCCGAGCCATGGGTCGACGACACGTGTCCTTTGACTCAACTCATCCAAGATCTCAGCAACAGAAAGATCTTCTCCTCTGCTACGTGCCGGCTCACAACAGCAGTACGAAGAATTCAACCTTGCAAGTAGGGCGCATCATCCATGTGCCTCCATCAGCAATCTCCACGTGGCGTCCCCACGCACCGGCGCATCCTACATATGCGCACATGAGCAGCCAACCTGCCCAGCTATAAATAGAAGGACCATTTCCTTCTGACACACATACACAGAGACATACATACGAACAATCCAGACAGAGATCACCAGAGAGGCAGATACAGACACTCAACGTCTTTCTCTTCTTAGCCAGCTCCAGCACCCAGAGCAATCTACACCTTCAGAGAACCGATAACCGTCGTCAGCCCGTCAACGGAGTCAACGCATTACCACTCGCTCCATTGGTACTTAGGACCCAGATTAAACAAAAGTGTACTCCTAGGACTACATCTAAGTCCTATATTGTAACACTGTTCTGTTTGTATTAAGATTTGCAATCAAACGATTTTAATGGCAAACAATATATATATACAAAACTTATATATATATTACAGATATATAGAGAGGGAAGAAAGTGAGAGAGAGAATTAGGGAGAGAGTAAGAAAGAGAACAATGAGAGAGAGGATTAGAGTGAGGCAGAGAGTTAACAGTGAGAGAGAGGGGGAGACTGCTATATACAGCAAGGGGGGTTCCAGATTCTGGAACCAAAAATGGGTCCCTAAACACATAATACACACACACAGTACACCTATATACACATACATGTATATATACATGTATACACACCTAACTTTCTCCTACACACACACATACATATATACTACGTATATATATACTAAGAACACACTAATACATGTATAAAACATATCAAAAATAGGTTTGAAATTCACTTTGAAAAGCTGGGAAAAATCCTAAATCTGGAATTAAGGCACTGTAGACTCGACTAGTAGGTAATCCCAATTACACATACTAAACCGAGCTAAGGCTCGAATCTAATGGTTGGTAACTGATGCCCCAAGTGTCCTCTAGTGTCTAGGGGGCCTGACACGACACCACGACACGGTTTGACGTGTCCAAACTCAAAAGAACTCAATCGGGTAAACTGGGATACATAAACACGTACACAGCGTCGTGCACGTGTTCACGTGTCTCATGGACACACCACGAGACACGACACGTCTCGTGGTCATGCACACATATAGCCCACATATAGGGCTACAAGATCCACACACTGACACGTGTCCACGACACTCGTGGACACGATACGAAACCCGTATCAGTCGTGAAAAACACGACTGATACACACGTTTCGACAGCGTCATGCACGCGGTTGCACGTCTCGTGCTCGCGACACATGACACGACGCATCTCGTGCTCGTATCCTCGTGTACGCCACATGATGGGCTATACGCTCGTGTCACCACGAGGTGCCAACGTGTCGTGTCCGTGCGACACGATACGCGTGAAGTTGCCCCCGTGCGCGTGTGCGCTGACAGCGCCTGTCCAGTACGAGTGAGATTTCTCACTCGATACGACACGACGCGACACCAAACTTTAGGGGCATGTTCACAGACATTGCCCCCGTGTCCATGTCTATTTTCTCGTGTCCTAGGTGCCTGTGCAGTGCGCACGAAGGGTAGGGTAGCAGGGCACGCACGCGAGTCTCGTGCAGTAGGTTCGTGTCCATTTTGGACACGGACACAGCACGAAAACGTGCCCAGTCCACTTGGGTTGTGACCTACTAGTCTAGGGCTATACAAAAATATAATTTGTTTTACATTTTGACAAAAACAGATCCTGTGTGGCATTTCATCAAACAAGGTTTCCTAGCCTAGGATACGTGTCCGATACGGACACCAAACTAACTCTAATTTTCACCAAACTTGACCTACAGTTCCCTGGTACCTAGATGCATGCAAATAAGAAAAGAAAACACAATATTAACATGGTTTGAGGGTATTTACCTATTTGTGTATTTCTAATGGAAATCAATGAAAGGGGGGTGTCTTTCCACTTGGTGATGCCCAAAGCTCCACAAATCCTTGATAGCAGGCTCTAACTAGTATCCTCTAGAGTAGGGGAGTCCAATGCAAGAAACTAGAGGTAATTTGGATCAAAATTGATCAAGTTGTGGTCTTGTGAAGAAATGGGAATTTCAAGGGTTAAAATTCATGTAAAATGATCATGAATTAATGTGAGGGGTTAATATAGGATGGTGGCTGCTAGGGGGGGTGTCTTGGCCGGCCATGGCAAGGGGGGTGTCCTTGGGTTGCTTCCAAGCTAAGGAAGGTTGACTTCCATGTAAAGGGGTTGATATTTTGAATGTTTCAAGCAAAATATCCATAAAGGCAAATCTAAGATATTTATACCACTTTAACCATGACCAAATATCTATCCTCTAACTTCTAGGTTAGTAGCTAACCTCTAGATTAGGGTAAGATAGGTTAGGGACTAATCATGGTACTTAACCATGATTAAATAATATTAAAAAACACATAAATCCAAATAATTCTAAATAAATCCTAAAAAATTACCAAAATATCCTTTAGGCTAAAAAGTCCTAATTTAATGTTCTAAGCCTATGGCTAAGCTCACATGGTCATGACAACTTCTAGTTTAAGGAATAACTAGGGTTTACACTAAGTTATACTAACAAAATCACAAAGTCGTAAGTCATGACTTTGAAAATAGTTTTAATTAACTAAAAAATCACCAAAAATCATATCATGACTATAATACCATTAATAAATAATAAAAATAATAATTTTTCAAAAATACCCCAATTTTAGAAAACTGGGTGTTACACAGTCCCCCGTTGGTAGGCATGAGATATACTTCATCTCATGGAGCGCCAATCCCATCTCCCCGCAGGGCGTCATGAACGTCCCTGTCCTATAGTTATACCTCTCTGCCAGGGCTAGAAACAGATGAGGGTTTGGATGGAATCCATACACGGTAGCATATACCGCGTTATAAAGCTCGATCTCTCTAAGTTTATCTTCAAACTGAGCCAATACCCAGTTGGCTATACAGTTCCATCTCCTGTTATCCGGGTTTACCAAACCGGTCAGCCGGATGTCTTGATCTGGATATCTGCCCTCCGCCTTTGCATACTCATTAGCAAAAATCGGTGTCCTTAACGGCAGCAACAAAGACGAGTTCTCAGGAGGGATACAGCCTGGCTTCAACCCTCTTAGTAAAGTACTGTATCGCTCAGAAGAGCTATAGAACATGTCTCTATTATTCGGGCCTTTCTTGACACAGATTTTTTCTGTCCGTACATGTTGAAGGGGAGTAATGTCCCAATCCATCCTCCTAGGATGGCTTGTATGAGCATATCGTGCTATAGGGAGGCATCTAGCTATGTCTGGTAACTGGATCAGTTTCTCCTTCCTTTGGAAAGTTCTCGACTCAACTCGGGGTCTAGGTTGAGAACTTTTGTCAATGGCTTCGCCGAATAGGAACATAGGCTTCTTGTGGGTGACAGTGTCAGCAGACTGCAAGGGCTGTCCATTCATCAGACTTAACAATGTCTCGTTATCCTGAGCTATCAAGATAGCTTGGCGAGAGGATGGAAGGGCATACTGTGGAAAGAGCACATGGGATAAGTCTTCTTTGAATTCTGGCTCAGCTAAAGTTCCTGTGAAGATTTCATAATCAGGATCCTCCCTGATGTTAACTGCATCAAACAGAAAAAGCAGAATTCAGTACAAGTCAAATCAAAGATTCTGTCAGTAGATTGTGCAAGCATCAGATTGCACAACCATCAGATTGCACAACCATCAGATTGCGCAACAAAAGCTTCTATGCGTAAACTATCCAGTGGCGCCAACTCATCCACTTGCGCAAGCCATCAGATTGTGCTGAATAACTTACGCAAAGTATCAGTTTGTGCTGGATAGTCTTGCGCAAATCAGCAGACTGCGCTGACTTTTGCCAGCACGTTCTAACCGATTGCACAAGAAAATAATCTTCATAAAAATGAAGATTATTGGTTTTGTGCAACCAAAACCCTAAACAGGGTGGCGCAACGAAACCAAATCTCTAAAAAGAGATTGGTTTTAAGGTGCAGCAATGGCTAAGAACCCTAAAAAGGGTTTTCGATCGGACATCTACCTTGTAGTGCTGGGTGAGCCTCCTCATGACGTGAAGGGCACGACGCAGCATGAGTCGAAGACTCGGCTGGGGCCTTCCCTTTCTCAGTAGCGGATCGCTTTGGGGCCATGGAGATCGATGAAGAAGAAGAAGGAGAGTCGAGAGAGCTCGAAAAATTCTTTCTTTCAAAAAATCAGAAGCAAGTAAAGAATGACAGAGAAGAGAAAGGGAACTATTTATAGTTTTCGAGAATGAACAAACTCCTCAGATTGCGCCGGATAAATAGGAGCTAATTCCTCCGATTGCGCAGACAGGTCATCATATGCGCAACTTGATTTTCAAATCAAAATTCAAAGTATTTCGAAGCTTTGACTATTTTCAAACTTCAAAAACTTTGAAGGGGGTCTTGTAGGTCTTAAAAATCAAGTTGCACCCATCAACAAAATCATCAAAATTAATTTATACATCCTTCAAGTAAACTGCGCAGAAGACAGATTGCGCAACCATTCGATTGTACAGGCTGAAGTGTGCACTCATCCAAGTGTGCATGCTGACGTGGCCTCGTCATTATTACCTGACAGAGAATCAGATCTTCTGACAGCTGACAGCACGAAGAACGAGGAAACTGTTCGTTTATTGTGCAGTACAGCGCTCGGGGACAGCTGTATATGCAGCACAATCTGTCTGCAGCACAATCCAGCCCAGCGCCGTTCATCCTAGCACAATCCGAAGCCAGCACAATCCAAAGCCAGCGCAATTCAAGTGGCGTACTCTATCAACTGACAAAGTACACGTGGCCTTCATGCCATCAATGACTCATTACGTGGTAACCGTCTGTACACGATCATGCGCATTTCAATCAGATAATGCCATGTGTCCAAGACAGTTGGCCCACGATCAAGTAACTGCCAGCGCAATCTGATGTCTGCGCAGTCCAATGCAGCGCAATCCAACTTGCACAGTCCAGAATAACTACAAAGTAGTTATTTCCAGAACTCTATAAATAGAGTTTCAAGTCCTTCCTAGAGAGGATCATACACGCATACAGAGATCAAAAATCATCACCAGAGATCAGGCGTCCTTGCCAAAGTGCTGCTGCAATCTTCAGAGGCTACCGTCTTCAAAGTTCACATCGTCCAAGGGATAAAGCGATCGTCATTCAGATCGGATTCCTATAGTTGTACTTTTCCAGAATTCTTGTAATCTTCTTTACAAAGTTTGTTGAAATAAAGATCAACTTTTGTTTTTGCAAACACTAGCTTCCCTGGCCGCGTCCCATGGTGCTTCCCGAGCCCCGACGCCGAGCTCCTCCCTACGCGGCTGTCCCCGACGCCGACCGCGCCCTCCGGCGAGTTCGCGGCTTCCGCCGCCGTGCTTCCCCGAGCCACCCGCGGCCATCCCGACCGTCGGCCGCCCCCTACAGCGCATGTTCTGTGCAGCCTTTCCATCGTTGACTTCCCGAACAGCCCCGATCTGCTGTCCCGTATCCCGATTTACTGTCCAGTATCTCTATGCGCGACTCCAGCGCTGTTCGGACTCGATCCGCTGCTATCTGCGTTCCGTTCCCACTGCCCGCGGATAATTTTCCTTCTTTATTCATCTGAGAGCTCTAGCCGAGCATCCGAGGTATATTTTCGTATCTTCATGTCCCTCTCTTGGTATCAATGATGACATGGTCTCTGATTCATGGATTCGGATTTTCCGAATTCACTTCGGAATGATTCTGTGGTTTTATGATTCTGTGGTTTCTCGGAAGTTCCGAGAGAAGTTCGGATTTTCCGAAAATGGCTCTGTGACCATTTTCCTTAGACAGGTTCTGTGGTATTTTGGTTTTCCGAGTTATATTTCGGTTTTTCAAATTTTATAGTTTGGAAAGTTTTCTGTGATTTTGATATAAACCTACTCTTGGGTTGGATAAATTGGAATTTCTGGTTTGGAATGTTTTATGGTTTGGAATATTATGGGTGTTGGTATTTTCCCAGGATTGGGTTGTCCCAATTATAGAGGAAGTGATGCCCAAATTTTCAAATATATATTTTAAAACTATTTTCAAATTCTGATCTTTGCAAAACAAACTACATCTTGGAGTGTTGGTTTTAAAATAGATTTTGTATCTTTTCGGGCAACGATCATATTGGTTCATGGGCCCTAACTAACTGCAAACGAAACCGACCAACCCGGACGTTGAGGCATTAGTTAAAACATGAGTTTTGAATGACCAAGTCTGAGACGCATTTTAATAATTTTTTTTAATTTATTATTATTTTTAGAATGGGTTACTGCTGTTAGTATTTTGGTACAGGGCTTTGGCCTATTGTTGGACCGTTCGCGGCACTCAGAGCTCACCTTTGAATTAAATTAATTTATATAAAAATTGTAAGGACATAAGTCCAAGTTCTTTTCTAGTTTTCTGTGGAACTGTATTAAGTAGTTAGTTTTTCTTTTTTTTTCTGGATTGTTGTTTTGTAGGAAACGCGTAAATGGTAAACTAAATATTTATTTTTATAGAAAAATTAATAAGAGTTTTCTCACATTAGATAATAATAATAAGATTTCAAGTTTGTAACTTAGACAATTTCATGTTTTCTCATTAAAAGAAAAATAATTAATTTATATATATATATATATATTACAAAATATAAAGTTTTGCCAAATAATTGGAAAATGCGAAGTTTTCCAATAAAAATGTTAACTTGACTTTTACCTCGTTAAATTAATAACTTTGAATCGCATCGATAAACGTGTTTTGTTTATAACAACATAAAATTTGACTAGGATCAAATTTTAGAGATTGTAACTAGCACACCTAGATATGGTTTCCTCATTTATGCTAAGTAGGGATTCTCAATATAGGATTTCGAGGACGAGTCTGATTTTTCTTTCCCGGAACCGACTCTTCAAACCCAGTCATAAACAAAGGCAAGTACGGTTGTGTTTATTTTTCAATTTAGTTAATAATTGTAATATTGCAAGATTAAACCATATTGCCACACGGAACTCTCTCCTAGAGTATTGATTGTTATTGATTGTGGGATTGGGGGAGTAGTGTAGTGTATTATGACCAATACCCCTCATATTACATATTGATTGTACGAGCTTACCCCTCTTACACATGGGGATAAGCCGTATCGTATCACTAGGATACTATTGTACAACCCAAGCCGGTCATAAGCATTACATACTCAAATCACACTGTTTTCAATTGTGGAAAATTGCTGGAAAATATTGTTCAAGTATTTAAAATGTTTAAAATTACAAATTTCTAATTATTACTTAAATTGTTAAATTTTCATAATTGTACTTTGCTCCTTTCCTGACTGGATCCCCTACCTCCAATAGGTTCCTTTGATGAAGCTGAGCTATTGATAAATAGCTACTACGACCCGGTGCTTTATCCAGCTGTGCTGCCAGAGTTCCAATCGGACGATGTTGATCTTGGGGCTGATGAGCCTACTTTCTAAAGGATGATTTTCTTTTTGTTTTGATATTGAATAAAAAGACAGTTTTATTTTATCAGTTGTATCAGTTGAATATTTTGTTGGACAAGTTTTTATTATTCGAAATTTAGATGTTGTGGCAAAATATATTGTGTTGTTGTGATTACCTGCATATGGATACAGCTTACTGCCGCCGTCTCACAACAGTGCAGGCTGGGCATGATCCGATTCGACCCTACAATTTGGGACCGGGTCGTGACAGCAACAGTAAAACCCCTCTTATTTCGATTTGGGTTTGGGGCTTTGATTTTCTAGTTTCTGATATTGATGAGTAGGTCTGTAAACATTCACATATGGGTTTCATCTTAGTTTTGCCTGAGATTGAGTTCCTATATATTAATGAATGTGTGCGGCCAATCTCAGATTTTCCTGAGATTATTTGAATGCCAGATGTGAAAAAGCATAGGCTATAGGTTTTGGGTTAGTTCAGAAATGTATTGTATCTGAGTATCCTAGATTAGATAAGATATTGGTTATTGTGTTGATAGTTTAGGGGTTTATGAGAGAGTTGAGTGTTGTCTAGGTGTCAAGTTTGAGGTATCAGATGTTAGGTTCTAAGTGTCAATAGCAATAGGGTTTATTTGGGATATCAGAGATGGGGTTTAGAGAGTCTTGTTAAGAGGTGAGGATATATAATAGGTATTTGAGTGGTTAGTGTAGTGTCTCTAGGTTCAGTTAAAATTGGGATGGAAAGTTCGGATGATAGTGTCAGTATTAGAGTGAGAGGGTAGAGAGAGGGTGAGGAGCTTGGCATTGGCTTGCTTTGTATTGGCCTTGCAGTGCTGAAGCATGCAGCAGCAATAGCAAATGCATCATGCAGCAGGGACATCAGCAGTAGCATTAGCAGTAGCTCACAGCAGGCAGTAGCAGCAAGGCCTGCAAGCCATTTTGGCAAGGCCTTGGCCATGTTTGGCCAGTTAGAGTGTAAGTTAGTGTCTAAGTGTTTGAGTTTGAGTAGTGTGAGTTAGAATTGTGAGTGTGAGTGATGGAAAGTGATTTGATTTTAAGTGTGTGCTTTAGTGTTAGACTTGAGAGTGTCAAATTAAGTTGTAGGAATACACACACTAGGAAGGGAATTACTACCTATCAAGTTAAGGTGAGATACTACCAAGAGTGGGTTGTATATATATATATATATATATATATATATATATATATATATATATATATATACTAGTGAGTAATGCACATATAGTTGTTAGCCTATAGATTGTCCTAGAAGGGACCAATAGGCTTATATGACCATGTTGACTAGATAGTTGACCAAACCTTAAATTTGACTTGGTTTGACTGAGTGTTGACCAAAGTTGACTCTAGGTTGACTTTGACCTAGAATCATGTAGAATGCATTGTAAACTTCAATTATTACCTTTGAATACATTATAACCTGTTTTGCTTTAAATAGGACATTGTGACTCCGGTTCGGACATCTATACATATCAGTCGCTCAGGGTATCAGGCGAGTACATTCTCTGATAGTTGTTTTCAGTATTTGATATCTACTGTAATTCTTGTATTTAGCGATGCTATATTTGATTCTCGATACGTTGGTCACACGGATTAGTATTTCTGGATCCCATCTTGAGATGTTACCATTGCTATCAAATTGACATCGTACACGACTTGTTCATTAGACATTGTATATGATAGTTTCAAAAAATATTGTTCGTGTACCATATATGTCATGGTTGGATCCACTGTACTAGTTGGGGCGGGGGAAATCCTAGTAAGAGATGTGATCAAATTCCTATTTTTATTGTTAGACATTGTAAGTGTTAATCGTACACCTCATGCATGATTAACCAGGCCATGTAGCTATTGTACAAGTTTCTAAGCCGATCATATCTCGAAACTAGTATTTCAAACACATAGTATGTATAGTAGTTATAATTTTCGTCATATTCTCTGAACTGTGCTTACATGTTGTCTATTTATTTCCATTCTTGTACATTGTACCCTTCACATCGTTCATCCTTCATAGTACCATTATCAGGATATGATTACATATTAGTAGCTCTATATTTCTCATCACTTATTGTACTCTCTACTAGCAGTTTTATAGTTTTTATCATTTTATTGGAACTGCTGTTGGTTTATGTATTTGCTCCATCATGACTGTATAGGGGCACAAGTACGTGACAACGCCCAGCCTACACCGTAAAAATGGCGTAGAACATTGTAGGTCTACTAGCCAACAAACAGTATATAATAACCTGTCATCTCCACACGGAGGAATATAATATGAAATACTGATAAACTTAATCACAATCTAGAAGGAAAAATCATGGCACGAAAAACTAGATAGATATAAACCACAAGTGCAATATCCAGCTCAACAACGAGAGAGAGACACAAAGTAATATAGTTATACAATCCCAAATATAATATCATAACATAAGTAGCAAGCTGGAGACAAGGTCCAGTCCAAAATATCTACTCTAACTAAACTAAGCTAGAGGCTCGTCGGACGGAGCTAAGCCCTGCTGAACCAAGGTCTCCAAGTCTAAGCCCACTACGTCATCCAGACCGTAGTAGGTACAGTAATCCTCCTTATCAGCATCTGTAATATTTTGTCAACATATCCAGTCAGGATGGAACGAATACAATCTACTTACAACAGTTCACAAGATATGACAAAAGCTATAAGACTGTAAATAGAGAGTATATACAAGAAATCATGGAATGTACATGTGAGTATCATGGCAAGGTAAGCTATAAATCTAAAGCTAGAACAAGGCAAGTAAAACTGATCATGGCATGTACAAGAATCAAGAATCATCTATCTAGGTGTGTGAGTACTAGCTACAACATGTGGCCGGCTTGGGTCTGCACAAGGTCATGATCTAGCAAATCATACATGTGGTGTATGATTGGCATTCACAAGGTTCACAAGATATACAAGGCGGGTATTGACCACACATCTACACTAGTACGCCCCATCCCCGACTGGTAGAGTGGATCCAAGCAAGACACGTTATGACACGGGATTCTACGAAAAGGGAGCAAGTCTCCTCGAGAATCGGTGTCCATATACTGTACAAGAACTACAAGGGGACTTGCACAAGTTATACCAAGATAACGAGGAATAACATCTTATGTCGGGATCCATGAATACCAATCTGTGTGACCAATGTGTTGAGAACAAGCATATCTACACTAATTACATGAATTATAACAATCATCGTAAATTGGAAAAGTATCAGAGAATGTACTCGCCTGTAATGTGATGGATAGATCGACTGAGTCCAAGAACAGTGCCTCGAGGACCTATAGATGGAATACTGTATCAATATAATGGTTTGGATGTAAAATTAAGTCATACTGAGTCAAACTAGGTCAAGACACGTCAAACTAAGTCAATCTAGGTCAAACAAGGTTAAACTAGATTGTACAGGATCAATCCAAGTCATATTAGGCCTAACCAGGTCAAACTGGGTCAATGCAAGTCAAACAAAATTAAACTAGATCGATTTAAGTCAACAGTTGACTTACAGTTGACTTTTGGTCAACTGGTCAACTCTGGTCGACCCTAGGTCAACTCTAGGTCAACTTTATGTCAAACTTGACTAACGTTGACTAATAGTTGACTTTGGGTCAACTGGTCAAGTTCGGTCAAGTTTGGTCAAGTTCTAGCCAATTTTAGGCTTCGGTTGACTTTTGGTCAAAATAGTCAATTGTGGTCAACCAAGGTCAAAACTAGTCCAAGTCCACTATTTCTAACCATTACCAACCATAATATCCTAATTTTAGCTATATCTTAAAGTATTAAACTCATATGTTGAGAAATGGGTATTATCCCTACTTATTCCATTTACCCTTCTACTCTAATACTAAGGCCAAGTAGCTTTACCTTAGGAGTTTCACTCCTGGCTTCCTAGGATAGTAGGATACTAGCCTACAATATCATTACCTACCAAGCTTCCTAGGTAAAGTGGACATGTAATCCATCTTACGGTCCATGTTGTTGATTTACCCATTATCTTGAGTATCGCAAGATACTCAATGATATCGTGTGATACCATCCTCCTAAACCCACACGAAACCCCGATTTTAACTTAGGAGCCTACCCACAAAATCTAATTCACATATCGAAGTCCCATCTCAAATTTGGATGCGTTCCGACACTCCTAACTCAAAATCCCCCTCTCACTCACTATCCTACTAATTTCCAATTCACTCACTAACTCAACATCTCACTCTACATATCAGTCACATAGGACTAGTTGGAGGGGGGTTATTTAGGGGGATATATATGGGTATATATAGGTTTATATATGGGGTATATATAGGTATATATAGGTATATATAGGTATATATAGCTACTTATAGCGGGTTTATGGGGGTTGAAGGGGGTAAATGGGAGGCCTAATAGTTGCTGCTGCTGCTGCCAATTGCTGCTGCTGCTACTGCTATTTATGCTGCTATTGCTGCTGCTATTTATGTTGTTTTTTTTTTGGGGGGGGGGGCAGCAGCTCCAATTCCCCCCCCCCCCCCCAGCTGCTGTTGTGATTCTTCTTTCTTTCCTTCTATTCCCTCTCTTCTCACCCTCTAATTCCTTAATCTCTTCCTCTCATTCTCTCTAAATCTCTCCTCATACACATACATATCTATACATATATATAGACACACACTCATATCTATATACATATAAATATAGACACACATACACATCTATATATATATATATATATATATATATATATATATATATATATATATAGATACACACACTCACACATACATATCTACATACAAAAAAAAATATATATATATATATAGACACACACACATACATATATATATATATATATATATATATATATATATATATATATATATATATATATATATATAGACACACACACATATGGATATCTATATATATGGACACACACACTCACACACATGGACACACACACACACACATATATATATGGTCACACACACACACACATATATATATATATATATATATATGGACACACACACACACACACACACACACACACACACATATATATATATATATATATATATATATATATATATATATATATATATATATATATATATATATATATATATATAGACACACAAACACAAGGACACAAACACTAATCCTAGTCCTCCTAGGAGTCTCCCATAGGCCTCTAATCTCTACATAAAGGGATACAATCCATGGGTAATTCCTATGGGTTCCAAAACCAAGTAAAATTCATGGAAAATAGATTTAGAGAATAGGTAATTACCAATTAGGAGTGAATCCTAATGAAACTCTCTCCGATACGAAGATTCTTGAAGAATGGACACTTTCACCTTGCACTTTTCTCCCAAACATTGGTAGCTCCCTCCCTTGATGATATAGAGAGGATCTATGGAAGAAATTTGGGGGGAAATGAAAGATTAAGAGATGAAATCACAACTTTAGGTCTAGGTTTTTGGGGAAAACACAAAGGGGGAAGAACTTGAGAGTGGAAAATGAAGTGAATGAAGAGGGAGGGTCCTCCATAGATGGCCGGCCATGTAGGGGGGCTTAGGGCATTTGGCAAATGTCCAAAATGCCCTCCAAGCCTCCTCTAGGTCAAAATTGACTTAAACAATTTGTCGGGGTCGGAAAAAACCAAGTTAAAATCTGCAAATTGACCGATTAAGCCCCGAAATAATTTTCTAAAGGTACCAGACTAATTTGTGGAATTTTATGGGCCATGTCTAACTTAAGTTTGGGTCCCGATCAGAGTCTAAGCTACCCCGGGTCTCCGATACAAGTCGGAATGAGCTGAAATTCGAACCCGACTCTAAAAATCCCCAAATAACAATAAAATTAAATAAAAATTTCTAAAATTCCCAAAAATGCAAAAATGATCATTTTACCCCTATTTGTGAAAAGTGGAAGTGACAAGTCTACCCACCTTAAAAAAATTCGTCCTCGAAATTGAATGAGAAACTAACACAGCAACATGAATAGAACAAGGAAAGAAAATAAAGAATTTTACCTCAAGGCTCGAAGAGATATGGGAATCGCTCCTGCATGTCGTCCTCTCTCTCCCAGGTAGACTCACCTGGAGAGTGGTCCCTCCATGCAACGCGAACCAAGGAAATGACCTGGTTCCGGAGCACCTTCTCTCTTCGGTCCAAGATCTCAACCGGCTTCTCTGGATAGCTGAGAGTCGGTCCCACTTCGATCTTAGAGTGGTCCAAGACGTGACTGGGATCTGCCACGTACTGTCTCAGCTACGACACGTGGAATACGTTGTGCACTCCCTCTAGTGCGGGCGGTAACTCCAGTCGGTAAGCTATTGCACCGACCCTGCCCAAGATACGAAAAGGTCCGATGTATCGTGGACTAAGCTTCCCGCCTCCACCAAAACGAATCGTGCCACGCGTCAAAAAAATTTGCAGAAATATAAGATCACCAACCTAGAACAAAAACACAAGACTTAAATCTTGATCTAAAACAATCAGAATCAGACTCAAATACTAGAAAAATCTAAACTATACCTCAAACTCCAACGGCCTCCGGTGGCTATCGGCCCAATGCCGCTGCCTGTCCTGCGCCTCCCGAAGTCTATCTCTGATAACCCTGACCTTCTCTGCAGCATCCACTACCATCTCATGGCCAAGCAAAACCCTCTCGTCGACATCATCCCAAGATAAGGGAGTACGGCACCTCCGTCCGTATAGAACCTCGAAAGGTGACATCTCTATACTGGCTTGGTAGCTGTTGTTGTAAGTAAACTCTACCAAGTCAAGGTGGACCTCCCAAGATCCCCTGAAGTCCAAGATACAGGTACGAAGCATATCCTCGAGGGTCTGAATCGTCCTCTCCGACTGCCCGTCTGTCTGGGGGTGGGATGCGGTACTAAACTTGAGCGATGTGCCCAAGCTAAGCTGCAAACTCCTCCAGAAGTGGGAAGTGAATCGGCTGTCCCGATCCAAAACTATGCTCACTGGAACCCCGTGCAATCGGACTATCTACCGTACGTACATCTCAGCCAGCCTCTCCGTAGACAAACCCACCTTGAAAGGCAAAAAGTGGGCCGATTTGGTCAATCGATCAACAATGACCCAAATCGCATCCTTCCCTCCTGGACAACGCGGAAGTCCAGACACAAAGTCCATAGTGATATGCTCTCACTTCCACTCAGGATTGGGTAGTGGCTGGAGTAATCCACCTGGTCTCTGCCTCCCGACTTTCACCTGCTGGCACACCAAGCATCTAGAAACGAACTAAGCCACCTCGCGTTTCATGCCATACCACCAAACAGGCTATCTTAAGTCTCTATACATCTTGTTGGCTCTAGGATGCATAGAGTACTGAGAACGATGCGCCTTCTGAAGAACCTCCTTCCGAAGTCCTACCATCGGCATGCACAATCTGGTACCATGCCTCAACGACCCATCTCCCGCTATAGAGAACTCATCCAACAGTCCTGCCCGGACCTGCTCCCTGATGACTCTCAGAGCCTCATCCTCAAACTGAGCTGCTCTGACTCTGTCTATCCGCTCTGACTGTACCTGAAGATCCCATATCTGCTCCTCAAATCCAGGAACAATCACCTCTATGCCCAAGCTCTCCAGATCTGCCAGAAGGTGACGACCCATCGTCAAACACATGGCCATGGGATACCTGCTCAAAGCATCTGCAACCACGTTAGCCTTTCCCGGATGGTACTGTAAGGATATATCAAAATCCTTCATCAGCTCTAACCATCGCCTCTGCCTCATATTCAGCTCCTTCTGGGTAAACACGTACTTCAAGCTCTTGTGGTCAGTAAAAATCTCCACACGCTCTCCGTACAAATAGTGTTTCCACAGCTTCAAGGCAAATATGACCGCAGCCAACTCCAAATCATGAGTCGGGTAGTTCTTCTCATGTGGCCGTAACTGCCTAGATGCATAAGCAATTACCTTCCCATGCTGCTGAAGAACGCAACCCAGACCCTTCCCCGAAGCATCACTATAGATCGTGAATCCTCCAGACCCAGATGGCAACGTCAAAATAGGAGCCGATGTCAATCTCTTCTTCAGCTCCTCAAAAGCAGCCTGACACTCATCAGTCCAGACGTACTCTACGTCCTTCCTGGTGAGTCTAGTCATCGGCTCTACTATTTGAGAGAAGTCCTGCACGAACTTTCTATAGTAGCCTGCCAAACTAGAAAGCTCTGAATCTCGACAATTGAACTGGGTGTCGACCAGGACTCCACTGCCATAATCTTCCTCTGATCTACTGAAATCCCATCACCGGATACAACGTGGCCCTGGAACTCCACTAGGTCCAAGAAGAACTCGCACTTTGACAGCTTCCCATACAGCTGCTCCCTCCTCAGAGTCTCCAGCACAACCCGCAGATGCTCCTCGTGCTCCTCAGGCGTCTTCGAATAGATGAGAATATCATTAATGAAGACCACCACAAACTTGTCAAGGTGTGGATGGAATACCGTATTTATCAAGTTTATGAATACCGTCGGGGCATTAGTCAACTCAAACAGCATGACGGTAAACTCATATTGGCCATAACGGGCACGAAAAGTAGTCTTCGGAATGTCATCCCGCTTCACCTTCAGCTGATGGTACCCAGATCGTAAGTCTATCTTCGAGAACACCCTCGCGCCGCTCAACTGATCAAACAAGTCATCAATCCTGGGCAAAGGATACATGTTCTTGATAGTGAGGTTGTTGAGCGCTCGGTAGTCGACACACATCCGTATCGTACCGTCCTTCTTCAGGACAAACAGGACTGGCGCGCCCCAAGGCAAAGAACTGGATCTGATAAATCCCTTGTCCTGCAGCTCGTCGACTTACTTCTTCAGCTCCGCCAACTCGCTGTTGTTGACCCGATAGACATGCTGAAAAATAGGCTTAGTGCCCGGCATCAAGTCTATCATGAAATCAACATCTCTTTTCGGCGGCATCCCCGACAATTCTTCGAGAAAGACATCCAAGAAATCTGCAATAAATGGATGCGGCAACTCATGCCCCGCCAACAAGGCTCCAGAGAATCTATCTCCCGGCTCTGCTGCTCCTCTGACAAACTGAAACTCTGGCTCTCCTGGCGGACTAAACAACACTCTGCCTGCTCTACAATCTATGCTAGCATGGTGCCTGCTCAACCAGTCCATCCCGAGTACTACATCATAGCTCGAAAGTGGTATTACGAGCAAGCATGCGCTCAAATCTCGGCCTTCCAGAGTAACTCTCCGCCCCTTACAAATATTATTAACCAGGATAATACCTCCCCCGTTCATAACCTTGCAAGTCCTACCCATATATTCAGCAATAATGTTGTGCCTAAGTGCAAAAGAAACTGACATAAAACTGTGCGTAGTACCTGAATCAAACAATGCTAAGACAGAAAAAGAATCAAGAAGAACCGAACCTGCAACAACATCTGCGACTGGCTCGATCTCCTCGGCTGCAAAAGCAAAAGCCCTGCCCTGAACACCCCGCGGCTGGTGGTGCTGTGCAAACCGCTCCTGCTGGGTCGGAAGTGGACCCCTCGGCTGCACTGCAGGTACTCTCGCCGGTGCCCCTTGAGCTGCCACCGCTCTACGGACCACCCTACGATGGCTCGTAGGACAATCTCTCAACTGATGTTCGGCCTCCCCGCAATAGAGGCACACGCCCAGCCTCTTCCGGCAAACCTCCCAGATGTGACCAGGCTTCTTACAGAAGTTGCAAGGAGCTATATGATGTGCCTGCCTCTGCTGAGTGTGATGCACCTGCTGAACCGGTGCTCTGGCCTGAACCTGCGGCTGGTGATGCTGGAAAGAACGATGCTAAAGCTGAGGGTGTTTAGCAGCCCCCGTGCTGCTAGTAGCCCCTGAGAAAAGATCACGATCCCTCTTGGGCTTCAAGTCCCACTCCCGTTAGAGCCTCCGCATAGATCTGGGTATAAGTCTCATAAAAGGAGGGAATGAGGATCTTGATATCCCAGGTCAGCCCCTCCCTGAAACGGCTCGCCCTGATCTTCGGTTCACGAACCATTTACTTCGCGTATCGGCTCAGACGGCCGAACATTGCGGCGTACTCCTCCACAGATAAACTGCCCTGCTGCAGATCCTGGAACTGCCTCACCAGGTCGATCTTGTCTGTAGGGGAAAAGAACTTTTCCTTGAAGAGAAGCTTGAACTCTGCCCAAGTATGGCCCTCTCCAGCTAGGGCTGGCTCGTTCCTGAACCAGGTGCGTGCAATGTCTAGCAACTGCAAACCTACCGCCTCGACCTTCAGGTCGTCTGCGAGGCGGGAGGCCCTCATCTGCCGCTCGATATCCTCGAGCCAATCATCTGCATAGACCACACCCTCGGTCCCGCTAAAGTCATGGGGCCCGAGCTTCTTAAAGTCCTGGATATCTCCGTACCTCGTACGCGTCCCATGATGTGGAGCCCTCTGCTCCATGGCTGCAAGGGCCAACTGATGGGCATCCTCCATGCCCTGACGTATCGCGTCTGTCTGCTTCTGCTGAGCCTCAGCCTGGGCTCTCTGAGTCTCCAGCATCTACTGGAGGAAAGTAAACATCTGCCCCACGTCTGTAGGCAGAGGAGGTGGAGGTGGAAGTACGTCTGCAACTGGTAGAGGAATCCGCTGTACAGGAGGAGGAAGAGTGCCCATATCAACCACTGGTACTGCGGCCGAAATAGTCGTAGAAACCCCGGGGTCAGCCCTCGAAACTGGCAGAGGAGCACCCCAAGAGCTGCTGCCGACACCCCGACTGCTACAGGAGTGTCTGGATCAGGTCCACGAGTCATGGCAAACCTCTCCGTGTCCGCGGACTCAGGATGCTGGGACCTGGTCTGTACCATCCTGAAGATAGAATAAAAGAAGAAAATCAATATGGCACATGAAATATTATATCAAGGAGGACAATTAGAATACAAAAATCAATATCAAAAGGACAGTTAAAAGATCAGCAAGTGGAAGTTTTCCTATTTTGTGATTGGGCAACTTAGCCTATAACCTATCCTAGATACGTACCGCAGGCTCGTAACAGCACTCTAAGTCGAGCGCCACTACGACATCGTACTAATTGCGACTTTCGACCTGCATGGGCCACCACTAAAAATGTGTCACGATCCGCACCCTAAATAGGGGCACAAGTACGTGACAACGCCCAGCCTACACCGTAAAAACGGCGTAGAACACTGTAGGTCTACTAGACAACAAACAGTATATAATAACCTGTCATCTCCGCACGGAGGAATATAATATGAAATACTGATAAACTCAATCACAATCAAGAAGGAAGAATCATGGCACGAAAAACCAGATAGATATAAACCACAAATGCAATATCCAGCTCAACAACGAGAGAGAGACACAAAGTAATATAGTTATACAATCCCAAATATAATATCATAACATAAGTAGCAAGCTAGAGACAAGGTCCAGTCCAAAATATCTACTCTAACTAAACAAACTAGAGGCTCGTCGGACGGAGCTAAGCCCTGCTGAACCAAGGTCTTCAAGTCTAAGCCCACTACGTCATCCGGACCGTAGTAGGTACAGTAATCCTCCTCATCAGCATATGTAATATTTTGTCAACATATCCATTCAGGACGGAATGAGTACAATCAACTAACAACAGTTCACAAGATATGACAAAAGCTATAAGGCTGTAAATAGAGAGTATATACAAGAAATCATAGAATATACATATGAGTATCATGGCAAGGTAAGCTGTAAATTTAGAGCTAGAACAAGGCAAGTAAAAATGATCATGGCATGTACAAGAATCAAGAATCATCTATCTAAGTGTGTGAGTACTAGCTACAACATGTGGCCGGCTTGGGTCTGCACAAGGTCATGATCTAGCCAATCATATGTGTGGTGTATGATTGGCATTCACAAGGTTCACAAGATATACAAGGCGGGTATTGACCACACATCTACACTAGTACGCCCCATCCCCGACTGGTAGAGTGGATCCAAGCAAGACACGTTATGACACGGGATTCTACGAGAAGGGAGCAAGTCTCCTCGAGAATCGGTGTCCATATACTGCACAAGAACTACAAGAGGGCTTGTACAAGATATACCAAGATAACGAGGAATAACATCTTATATCGGGATCCATGAATACCAATCCGTGTGACCAATGTGTCGAGAACAAGCATATCTACACTAATTACATGAATTATAACAATCATCATAAATTGGAAAAGTATCAGAGAATATACTCGCCTGTAATGTGATGCATAGATCGACTGAGTCCAAGAACAGTGCCTTGAGGACCTATAGATAAAATACTGTATCAATATAATGGTTTGAAAGTAAATTAAGTCATACTGAGTCAAACTAGGTCAAGACACGTCAAACTAAGTCAATCTAGGTCAAACAAGGTCAAACTAGATTGTACAGGGTCAATCCAAGTCATATTAGGCCTAACCAGGTCAAACTGGGTCAATGTAAGTCAAACAAAATTAAACTAGGTCGATTTAAGTCAACAGTTGACTTACAGTTGACTTTTGGTCAACTGGTCAACTCTGGTCAACTCTAGGTCAACTTTAGGTCAAACTTGACTAACGTTGACTAATAGTTGACTTTGGGTCAACTGGTCAAGTTTGGTCAAGTTCTAGCCAATTTTAGGCTTCGGTTGACTTTTGGTCAAAATAGTCAACCGTGGTCAACTAAGGTCAAAACTAGTCCAAATCCACTATTCCTAGCCATTATCAACCATAATATCCTAATTTTAGCTATATCTTAAAGTATTAAACTCATATGTTGAGAAATGGGTATTATTCCTACTTATCCCATTTACCCTTCTACTCTAATACTAAGGCCAAGTAGCTTTACCTTAGGAGTTTCACTCCCGGCTTCCTAGGGTAGTAGGATACTAGCCTACACTATCATTACCTACCAAGCTTCCTCGGTAAAGTGGACATCCAGTCCATCTTACGGTCCATGTTGTTGATTTACCCATTATCTTGAGTATCGTAAGATACTCAATGATATCGTGTGATACCATCCTCCTAAACCCACACGAAACTTCGATTTTAACTTAGGAGCCTACCCACAAAATCTAATTCACATATCTAAGTCCCATCTTAAATTTGGACGCGTTCCGACACTCCTAACTCAAAATCCCCCTCTCACTCACTATCCTACTAATTTCCAATTCACCCACTCACTCAACATCTCACTCTACATATCACTCACATAGGACTAGTTGGGGGGGTTATTTAGGGGGATATATATGGGTATATATAGGTTTATATATGGGGTATATATGGGTATATATATATAGGTATATATTGCTACTTATAGGGGGGTTGAAGGGGGTAAATGGGAGGCCTAATAGCTGCTGCTGCCAATTGCTACTGCTGCTGCTATTTATGTTGCTACTGCTGAGGCTATTTATGCTGTTTTTGGGGGGAGGGCAGCAGCTCCAATTCCCCCCCCCCCCCCCCCCCCCAGCTGCTGCTGTGGCTCTTCTTTCTTCCCTTCTATTCCCACTCTTCTTATCCTCTAATTCCTTAATCTCTTCCTCTCATTCTCTCTAAATCTCTCCTCACACACATACATATCTATACATATATATAGACACACACTCATATCTATAACATATAAATATAGACACACACACACATACACATCTACATATATATAGATACACACACTCACACATACATATCTACATACACACACATATATATATAGACACACACACACATACATATATATATATTATATATATATATATATATATATATATATATATATATATATATATATATATACACACACACACACACACATATGGATATCTATATATATGGACACACACACACTCACACACATGGACACACATATATACGGACACACACACACACACACACACACACACACACACACACACACACACACACACACACACACACACATATATATATATATATATATATATATATATATATATATATATATATGGTCACACACACACACACATATATATGGACACACACACACACACATATATATGGACACACACACACACACACATATATATATATATATATATATATATATATATATATATATATATATATATATATATATATATATAAACACACAAACACAAGGACACAAACACTAATCCTAGTCCTCCTAGGAGTCTCCCATAGGCCACTAATCTCTACATAAAAGGACACAATCCATGGGTAATTCCTATGGGTTCCAAAACCAAGTAAAATTCATGGGAAATAGATTTAGAGAATAGGTAATTACCAATTAGGAGTGAATCCTAATGAAACTCTCTCCAATACGAAGATTCTTGAAGAATGGACACTTTCACCTTGCACTTTTCTTCCAAACTTTGGTAGCTCCCTCCCTTGATGATATAGAGAGGATCTATGGAAGAAATTTGGGGGAAAATGGAAGATTAAGAGATGAATTCACAACTTTTGGTCTAGGTTTTTGGGGAAAACACAAAGGGGGAAGAACTTGAGAATGGAAAATGAAGTGAATGAAGAGGGAGGGTCCTCCATAGGTGGCCGGCCATGTAGGGGGGCTTGGGGCATTTGGCAAATGTCCAAAATGCCCTCCAAGCCTCATCTAGGTCAAAATTGACTTAAATAATTTTTCGGGGTCGGAAAAACCAAGTTAAAATCTGCAAATTGACCGATTAAGTCACGAAAAAATTTTCTAAAGGTACCAGACTAATTTGTGGGATTTTATGGGCCATGTCTAACTTAAGTTTGGGTCCCGATCAGAGTCTAAGCTACCCCGGGTCTCCGATACAAGTCGGAATGAGCTGAAATTCGAACCCGACTCTAAAAATCTCCAAATAACAATAAAATTAAATAAAATTTTCTAAAATTCCCAAAAATGCAAAAATGACTATTTTACCCCTATTTGTGAAAAGTGGGAGTGACACTTCCAAAGATGCTTGCGGAATATCGTGCTCATAGCCCTCTGGTATGTTGCTCCCACGTTCTTCAATCCAAAGGGCATTACCATGTAACAGTATACCCCTTTTGGAGTCCAGAATGTTGTATGCTTCTCATCTTCAGGGAGCATCTTGATCTGGTTGTAGCCGGAGAAACTATCCATGAAGGATATATGCTCGAAGCCACAAGTGTTGTCAATCATCACATCAGTGATCAGGAGGGGAAATTTGTCCTTAGGATAAGCTGAATTGAGATCCCTGTAGTCTATGAAAATTCATATCCTCCCGTTCTTCTTAGTGATCGGGACGACCTTTGCCACCCAATCTGGATGTTTCTCTTCACGGATGAAGCACTCTCGATGAGTTTGTTAACTTCTTCCTCGATAGCATCCATGATGTTCGGGCAAAACCGATGTTGTTGTTGCTTAACAGGCTTGAAGTCGAGCAAGATGTTGAGGCGATGTATGGCAACCTGTAGGTCTAGACCCGGCATATCCTCGTTGCTCCAAGCGAAGACGTCGATGTATTCTCGGATAAGCTGTATCAGAGATTGCTTGTCTTCTTTTGTTAGACTCTTGCTGATGAAGATGGGCTTAGAGGAGGTTTCGTTTACCAATTTGATCTGGATGACTTCATCTTCTGTGGAAGGTTCGTGCTGCTCGAAATGCTATTACCATTGAGACCCCAGGTGTTGAGCTCAAGATTCATCTTCGAAGTACTCGACCGCCTGGTCTTCATCTTCAACTGGAGGGCTTGCAGAGGCCATGTTAGCTGACAGCATCCTTTTGAAGATCTGGCCGGTACTGGTATCGGAGTCACAGGTTGAGGAGTCAGACGAGTGTGTGTGCATCATGACTTCTGTCTCCGAGCCTTCTGAAGTGGAAGTGGGCGTAATATAACCCAACCCCCGGCGGGTGCGTTGGTAATAGTTTTGGGCCTTTTTCTTTGGAACTCGAATTCATAAGGAAAGGCGCCGGCCTTTACCATAGTTGAGCCCTTTGTTGCTGTTCAAGTCGTAACCCATCTTCTGTATGAGGTGTTTGGCCTGAGTAGCATAGCGATAGAGCTGTATCTTGTCGCTATCGGATTATGTATCTTCGGAAGCTAGTCGCTGAGGATGCTCCACTCGACCGAAGATGATGGGTTCCTCTTCTTTCCTCCTTGCTGGAACGAAGAAGTAGGCGCCCCGGAGGGGGACAACTTGGCTCGCATGGTTGGCGGTTGTCACTTGCATTTGCAGCTTACATAAAGAGTTGTCTAGAAAATATCTAGTGTTCCAATATGCACAAGAGTAATTCGAAGACAACTTTCTATTAATAAAATGAGAGATTTTATCCCGGGAGATTACATCATCAAAAGAGTGTGCTTCCGTGTTGGCGCAGATGTAGTCTCCTAGCTCCTCATCAGTGAGGACTAGGGCTATCGAGGAAGGAGGAGGAGGACGCTTCCCTTTTAGTTTGATCACCAAAGGGGTCGCGGTCGGAGGCTCATGCGCCTTCATGGTCGGCCTTGAGGACCTCTGAGGTAGCCTTATTCGCATAGGCTCCTGGCCATCATCTAACGTCACTGAGGGCAAAGGTGGTGCTCTGCCTCGGAGCTTGACGACGAGAGGCGCAGACACCTTGGGGGGTCTTTCCTTCAGTCGAACCTTTAGAGGTTCTTCGGCAACCGTTGTGCTTCCTGAGGCCGTCTCCGCCTCATCATCAGCATCATTTCCCTCATCGTCCCAAGGGACTGACTTGTATAGATCAACATTCGTACAGTAGGCTTCAAGTCCCCGAAACGGGTCGATGTCAGCGAACTCGATCTTGATAGTCCCGTGCTGGCCACGTACTTCATGTACTGATGGAGGGTGGAAGGAACGATCATGTACTCATGGATCCATGGTCTTCCCAATAGCATGTTGTAATTTATGTTAGCGTTGATGACATAGCAAGTCACTTCGGTGTAGAGATCGCCGATTTAGCACTTCAAGGGAATTTTGCCCAGAGGCTCGCTATTTCCTACGTTAAAGTCATTGATTGTTGTGTTTGATGCAGTCAGCCGATGCATCAAAATCCCAAGAGTTTGAAGCAGACTCCTTGGGATGATGCTGAGAGAGGAGCCCGGGTCGATGTGGATGCAATCAACTTTAATGGCACCGACATACCCTGTATAGTACAGAGGCCTATTATGTCGGTTGTTCTTCAGCAGCATGTCTTGTTGGGTGAAGGTGATACTAGGGATCACTTCGACCACGCTGTGACAATGTGGGCAGGTTACAGGGTCTTCCTTTGGTGGTCGCACCTGAGTGAGGAAGGACTCGAAGTTCTGCAAGGCTTCATTGAGCACATCCCGGGTCTCTTTGGAGAGACGGAGGATCTCGAAAAGTGACAATCTAGCCGGGGTGTTGGCTAGCTGCGCCAGTATGTTGAAGTTGTAGGGTTTGATAGGCCCTACTATCGAGTTTTTTCTGAGAGGCTTGTCAAAGCGAACCTCTTTTTGCTTCTGCCTATCTATGGCAGGAGTCTGAGACAGGTCTTCCTCTGATACATCAGAAACAGGGGCTATAGTTGGTGGAGGCGCTACCTCCTGTGGAGCTTGGTTCTTCTCTTGCCATTGCGCCGAGCGAGTGGTCACCAAGGTGTCATCGGTCGAAGCCGAGACCATGCGACATGTCCTGACCTTCTTTCCTTTGACAGAAGGGGTTGTAGGCACCATCATGTCGAGAGTAAGATCGGGGTGGACCCACATGACCTCGCCTCGTGGTGTGGAGAACGGGATGAGCCCTTGAGCGTTGTCATGGTGGAAGATTGACTACTTCTATTATCGCCCTCGGGATGGGGACGACCCCGTCATGTGCCTCTATGGTTGGGAAACTTCCAACTGGAGAGTAACCATGTTGGCCGTGACAGTCTTTTCTTCATAGTCAAGTGATATGACTTTGGTATCAATGAGGCGCTGAATCTGTCCTTTCAATACGTAGCAATCTCGTGTCGAATAGTGGACATACTGATGATAATGGCAATATTTAGGGTTGTTCACCTTCCCCACTTCGTCGGGGCACTTTGGTGTTGGGAGAGACAGCTTGCCACTCTTCGTCAGCATATTGAAGAGTTCCAGCGTATCCTCGTCGTTGAAGGAGTAAGTCTCCCTCGGCTTCTGCGCTTCTGCAGGCTTGGGGTTCATGGTTACCGAACCTTTGGAGATGTTGACGATCATGGCCTGCTTGCCTTTTTGTCCTTGGGATTGTTGCTAGACGAACGTCTCCCCTTGTCTTCGAAAGAAGGAAAGTTCAGTCCCAGAAGCTGCGCGTCCTGGGCTTTCCTTTGTGCCACATCCGTCTCTGTAATTGTCACGACCCGCACCCTGAAGAGGGACACGAGTACGTGGTTACGTCCAGCCTACGCCGCAGAATCGGCGGTAGAACGCTGTATATAGGGTCTGTAAATACTACGACTAAACAGATAAATGTACCTGTACAGTATATACACTCCGAATGAAGGAACAAAGCAATACTGTCTCAATCACATAAATCAAAACTAAGGTAGAAAGTATGGAAAAGAGATATGATAGAATGAGCAAGAAACGAGTCCAGAAATATCCACAAGTCACAGCTAACACAAAATCCAGAGTCTCAGAATAGTAATAAGTATAAAAATACTACAACTGAAATGAACTAGCTGGCTCGCAGGCCAGGCAAACCTAACTAAAACTAGGCTACTCGGGATGAGCGAAGTCTAGAGGCTCTACCACTAAGCCCCTGTCTAGGTCAAGTCCATCAGACTCTATCCCGTAGTAAGTCGGGCAATCAGCCTCTAAATCATCTGTAAAATTTTGTCAACGTATCCTGTCAGGAAAATGAGCAAGTACAAAACACCAACAGCAGTTCCATGTAAATTGACAAAAGCTATAAGAGACAGTATAATGAAATACAAGACAAAATCAACTGGAAATATATATCATGATGTGAGTACTGTAAAGGACGATAATGTATATGTATATATATATATATATGATGACTTGGGAACTATTCGGAAGCCGAGTTACAACCCTTAAACCAAACAAGGACCGGGGTTGTAACCCTTCTCCCGAACAGAACTTAGTCACCCTAAGATAATAAATATAAAAGGTGCCTTGAATTATTAGTGCGTCATGTGATCGGCTTGAAAAAATGATCAGGCTTTCCATCTGACCGGCTATGAACCATGAATACAATAGAAACGATAAGGCCGGTCACCATGGAAAGCTATGAACCGTATAGGATAAGGCTTTACCCGTCGTGAGGTGAGGGTATAGCTATGAACCATATGTACCATAGAATTATGTGGGAATTGATCACACAACCACTAATAACTCCCCCATCCCCGAATAGTACAATGGATCTGGACATGACACGTCGTGACACGAGATTCCATAAGAGGGTAGTAAGTCCCCTTTTGAAATCGGTGTCTATACCAATATACTGAAACAAGACAGAACATGTACCAATATACCTTGAAACTCTAGGAACAACATCCCATGTCATGATCCAACATATACTAGTCCGTGTACTGCCGTGACTGGAAATCGAGTATAACACTACAACTGAATCGGATATAGCAGATATCAAGACAATGAAAACTATCAGTGAATGTACTCGCCTGTGGTCCTGAGCTGATAGAGTGAACAGACGCTCAGAGTGATCACAGACCTAAAATAAGATACTATGAGTTAAACAGGGCTAAATACTGAAAAAGAGAGCTAATACAAGCCATGAATGCAAGTCTAAGTCAATACTAGGTCAATCTAGGTCAAACTGAGTCATACTAGGCCATACTGGTTCATACTAGGTCATACTAGGTCACTGGAAGTCATTCCAAGTCAAACTAGGTCAATCGGGATCAACGGTTGACTTACAGTTGACTTTTGGTCAAAAAGTCAACTCTGGTCAACTCTGGTCAACTCTGGTCAACTCTGGTCAACTCTAGGTCAAACTAGTCTAATGTTGACCAACTGTTGACTTTCAGTCAACTGGTCAACTCTGGGTTGGTTTCGGTCAAATCGGGTCGCTTAAAGGCTAAGTTTGACTCTCGGTTGACTTTTGTTGACTTTTGGTCAAAAAGGTCAACCGACGTCAAAACTAGTCTTAGAGTACCATATTTGATCATTACCAACCACGGGGATCAAGTTCTAACACCATCTTAGGCTTCTAACACTAATATCCTATTTCTAGGCAAATCTAGCATTTACCCTTCTAAGGTAAATCCTGATACCTGGCCAAAACCCAAGAAAACCCCGCAAATACCCATGGCACTAGCCTAGGCTCCTTAGGGTAGCTAGATATCAACCTATCTAAGGTTTACCTACCAAGAAATTGGGGTATCCTAAGCATCTAGACCATCTTACGACACAAGCTAACTCTTTACCCATTACCTTGCCTATATCATGAATTTACCCTTTTCAATACCCCACTCACCAACACCAATCACCCTCACATGATACCACACTCTATTAGGCCTCTCTATAGGTTCCCTAATAGGTTTCCTACTAGTTTAGAGGTAGGTTATCTATAGGATACTAAACTACACTCAAAATACCTCACAAAACACTCACACACATCACACAAATACACACACACACATAGGTAATATATGGACAGATTTTGTAGTGTTTGTGGACTGATTTTGGGGGACTAATAGGACTGATTTTTAGGTGGTTGTGGACTGATTTGAATGGTTGTTAAGGGGACTAAATGGGACAACAATTGTGGTGATATGAAGGGCTATTTGGTGGCCAAAATGTGGGCTACTATGTGGGAAAACAAGTGGACAGATTTTGTAGTGATATAGGACAGTTTTTGGGCTGTTTTTGAGTGCAATATTGGACAGCCATCAATGGCAAAATAGGACAGTTTTTGGGGGTCAACATGGGTGAATTGGAGTGGTTTATGGGGTAAATGGAGGGGCTATTTTGAAGTATTGGTGGACTGATTTTTAGGTTGGTTTGGGGCTGTTTTGGAGTAGCAATTAGGACAGATTTTGTAGGTATTTGTGGGCTTTTTGAATGGGAAAAATAGGACGGCAGTTGGGTGGTTTCTCCTCCCTCTAAACACTCCACAAACTCTCCACAATCTCTCCCACAAACACATCTCTACCTCCCCCACAACACCTCACAATCTCCCCTCTATATATCTCCTCTCTATTCACTCAAACTATATATCAAATACCTATCCTACAACAACCACAACTTGCACACACACACCCCATGGCCGAACCTATTGCCCCACTCTCCCCAAGCACAACAACAACTCCCATGACAAAATATCCACCAATATATATATATAAGCCATATATATATATACATGTATATATATATATATAGAAATATATATATAACCACATATATATAATCAAATGAAAGAATGAATATGATACATTAAGACACATAAATAAACCCATTCTAAAATGTGCAAAAATCTGGAATATAAATAAAAACAACACAAAAACAATATTAGAACAATATTCATGTGTCCAAAAGAGGGTTTCTCCTATTGGGATACAAACCTACATGTTGGACACTCCTAGAAATGTCCAAAGGACACAAAAATGGTCTCTAATGGGGACACCACCATGGGAATCATTCCTAATGGGTTCCTACACAATCTACATGAGAAAATAAACAAATTTGGAGAATGATTCACCTTGGTTTGGAGAAGGAAATCAATGGAAACTTCAAAAGTGGAAGGAGCCCTTTGGAGAAGAAGAAGAAAAAGTTGATGAGAATGGAAAAAAGTGATTTTCTCTTTCCTCCCCATCCCTCCTCTATGGCCGGCCACATGTGTGGGTTTTGTCCTATTGGGTATTTACAAGTTTGCCCTCCAATGGTTAAAATAGCTAATAAATAGGAAAGGGTTAAGCCGGGGGTAGTTTAGTCAAACCGAAACCACTAATCTCTAACTAAAATTAACCAAAATAATTAGTCTAGTCTCTAACCAAAATATCTAACATGTGGGCCATGGCTAACTAGTGTGTGGGCCCGCTAAGGTCAAAATACCCCCGGGTCCCCGAAACAAGTCAAAACAAGTCGGAATGAGTTGAAATTCGAACCCGATTCAAATATTCCCAAAATAATACAATAAATAAATAAATAATTTCAAAATAATTTTTAAAGTGGAAAATGACAAAAATACCCCTGTTTCTAGAAACTGGGGGTGACAAATCTATCCACCTTAAAAAATTTCGTCCTCGAAATTAAAACCAAGCAATCACCAATGAAAATATCAAAATAAATCAAAGAGGTCCAATGACCAAAATACCCTTGGGCCAGATATAACACTGAAAGTATCCTAATCACATGGTTAGGCTCCAGGTCAAACAGTCCCTAGGGTTTCACTAGTAAAATTTCAAAATCACAAATCATGGCTTAAAAATTTAAAATGATTAAAATCTCCGAAATCAAAGCATGAATTAAATCACAATAATTAAATGACTAAAATTATAGCATTTTAAATTATACTCAAATAGAAACTAGGTGCTACAAGCCTATCCACCTTAAAAATTTTATCCTCAAAAATTAAAATAAGTAACCACAGAAAATTTTATGCAATTTGATAATCGTATGCGTCTGTCCAATAATCATGATACTCAGAATCTCCGCCATGCCAGTGAGCAAGGCTACGATAATCATAGAGTCCTCAACTATGGTACATACCTCTAGAATCATGGTATTTAAAATTTTCGTATTGTCGCATGCTTGGCAGCGAAAACCTTAAATTCCCACACCCGAGAAATATGACCATAATCCGACTATATGTCCTCACTATGCCTGCTAGCATGACCCTAGAGGATTCTAAAATCTCATAATCGAGGCGACCTAGCCCATACGACTTATCTCAGAAAATCACACCACAAGAACAACTTCATCAAACAGACAAGGAACAGATGGAATCGAATTTCAAACAGTAAATAAGGAAGCAAATGCGGAAAGGAGATCGAAAGATCGGAACCTGCACTCTGCTCTGCTACTGCCTGAGTGGGCTCAACTGCCATGGTGAAAGCATGCCCCTGCTGGCCTCCTCTAGCCTGTTGTACTCTGCTCTGGCCTGTCTGGCTAGCTGCACGGACAGCACAGTCCCTCACCTGGTGGTCTGGAGCTCCACAGAATAAACAGACTCCCAGCTTCATCCTGCAAGCCTTCCGGGTGTGCCCCATCTTCTTGTAGAAGGTACACTGGACATCCTGCCTCCGGCCCTGTCCCTGGTGCTGCTGGGCACGTGCCGGTGCCTGCTGAAACTGCAACTGAGGCTGCTGCTGCTGGAACTGCCTCTGCTGGAAATGTGAACGCTTCGCTGGCCCTGCACTCGAACTGGCTCCCAAGACATCACTGTCCCTCTTCGGCTTGAGGCCGAAGTCCTCCTCAGCAATCTGAGCCTCCATCAGAATCTGCTCAAAGGTAGCGTCTCGTCGTCCGGATGTGCGAGTGCGCACTGCGTGAATGAGATCCCTCCTGAACTTCCGGGCCTTGCACCCCTCATCCTGAACCAAACTCGGTACAAACCTGCTCAGGCGAAAAAAACTCTGCTGCGTACTCGTCGACCGACGAGCTCCCCTGCTCCAGACTGGCAAACTGCCCCTCTAAAGCTGACACGGCTACGTCCAGGTAGAACTTCTCCTTAAAGAGTTTCCTGAAGTCCTCCCAAGACAATCCCCTCACTGACGCACGCGGATCCGTGCGGTACCACGTCAGCGCTATGTCGAAGAACTGGCTCGCTGCAGAAGTCACCCACAGAGCTCTCGGAACCTCTGCCAACTCCAGACTCCGCTGGACATCCTCTAGCCAGTCGTCCGCGTATAGGATACCCTCGGTACCCTTAAAATCTCGCGGGTTCATCTTCCTGAAGTCGAGATGTGTACCGGGCCTCCCCTGGCCCTGCTGCTGTGCTGGTGCTCCCTGAACTGTCGCCGGTGCACCTCTCTCCACTGCTGCCATAGCTAACTGGTGCGAGTTCTCCATCGTCTGTCGCAGTACCTCTGCCTGACGGTGCTGTGCCTCTGCTTGTGCTCTCTGCGTCTGCAGCATCTGCTGCAGTAGGGCCATCATACCCTGAGTGTCTGCCGGTAGCTGAGGCGGCGGTGGAAGAATGTCTGGAATAACCATGGACGGTCTCGCTGCTGGAGGTGGAAGACCTTCCAAAACCGTCGCTGTCGGTGCTCCCGCCGGTAGGGCAGGAACTGATGTGGCTGCTCCCTGAACTGCAGCTCCCCCAGCTGGAGGTGGAAGACCTCCGGGAACTGCCGCTGCTACTCCTGCCTGAAGGGCAGGAACTGATGCTACTGCACTCTCGACTGTCAGTCCCGTAGCCGGAGGTGGAGGACCTCCCTGATCTGACCTCTCTGGAACTGCACTAGGACCCGCTGCCTGAGAACGAGTGATTGTCATCCTGAAGATGAATTGAAACCAAGAGATCAATATGGCACATGATAGGAATATCAAAGACGGACAATTAAATTCAATGCAAAAGAATTTGTCATGGTAATCAAAAGATCAGAGATTTCCTAGCATGTGATTGAGCAACTCCTATCATACCCTAATCCTATATCCTAATCGCAGGCTCGTAATTAGCACTCTAAGTCGAGCACCATTACGAGTTCGCACTAGTTGCGATACTGACCTGCATGGGCCACCACAAAAACGTGTCACGATCCGCACCCTGAAGAGGGGCACGAGTACGTGGTTACGTCCAGCCTACGCCGCAGAATCGGCGGTAGAATGCTGTATATAGGGTCTGTAAATACTACGACTAAACAGATAAATGTACCTGTACAGTATATACACTCCGAACGGAGGAACAAAGCAATATTGTCTCAATCACATAAATCAAAACTAAGGTAGAAAGCATGGAAAAGAGATATGATAGAATGAGCAAGAAACGAGTCCAGAAATATCCACAAGTCACAGCTAACACAAAATCCAGAGTCTCAGAATAGTAATAAGTATAAAGATACTACAACTGAAATGAACTAGCTGGCTCGCAGGCCAGGCAAACCTAACTAAAACTAGGCTACTCGGGATGAGCGAAGTCTAGAGGCTCTACCACTAAGCCCCTGTCTAGGTCAAGTCCATCAGACTCTATCCCGTAGTAAGTCGGACAATCAGCCTCTAAATCATCTGTAAAATTTTGTCAACGTATCCTGTCAGGAAAATGAGCAAGTACAAAACACCAACAGCAGTTCCATGTGAATTGACAAAAGCTATAAGAGACAGTATAATAAAATACAAGACAAAATCAACTGGAAATATATATCATGATGTGAGTACTGTAAAGGATGATAATGTATATGTATATATATATATATGATGACTTGGGAACTATTCGGAAGCCGAGTTACAACCCTTAAACCAAACAAAGACCGGGGTTGTAACCCTTCTCCCGAACAGAACTTAGTCACCCTAAGATAATAAATATAAAAGGTGCCTTGAATTATTAGTGCGTCATGTGATCGGCTTGAAAAAATGATCAGGCTTTCCATCTGACCGGCTATGAACCATGAATACAATAGAAACGATAAGGCCGGTCACCATGGAAAGCTATGAACCATATAGGGTAAGGCTTTACCCGTCGTGAGGTGAGGGTATAGCTATGAACCATATGTACCATAGAATCATGTGGGAATTGATCACACAACCACTAATAACTCCCCCATCCCCGAATAGTACAATGGATCTGGACATGACACGTCGTGACACGAGATTCCATAAGAGGGTAGCAAGTCCCCTTTTGAAATCGGTGTCTATACCAATACACTGAAACAAGACAGAACATGTACCAATATACCTTGAAACTCTAGGAACAACATCCCATGTCATGATCCAACATATACTAGTCCGTGTACTGTCGTGACTGGAAATCGAGTATAACACTACAACTGAATCGGATATAGCAGATATCAAGACAATGAAAACTATCAGTGAATGTACTCGCCTGTGGTCCTGAGCTGATAGAGTGAACAGACGCTCAGAGTGATCACAGACCTAAAATAAGATACTATGAGTTAAACAGGGCTAAATACTGAAAAAGGAAGCTAATACAAGCCATGAATGCAAGTCTAAGTCAATACTAGGTCAATCTAGGTCAAACTGAGTCATACTAGGCCATACTGGTTCATACTAGGTCATACTAGGTCACTGGAAGTCATTCCAAGTCAAACTAGGTCAATCGGGATCAACGGTTGACTTACAGTTGACTTTTGGTCAAAAAGTCAACTCTGGTCAACTCTGGTCAACTCTAGGTCAAACTAGTATAATGTTGACCAACTGTTGACTTTCAGTCAACTGGTCAACTCTGGGTTGGTTTCGGTCAAATCGGGTCGCTTAAAGGCTAAGTTTGACTCTCGGTTGACTTTTGTTGACTTTTGGTCAAAAAGGTCAACCGACGTCAAAACTAGTCTTAGAGTACCATATTTGATCATTACCAACCACGGGGATCAAGTTCTAACACCATCTTAGGCTTCTAACACTAATATCCTATTTCTAGGCAAATCTAGCATTTACCCTTCTAAGGTAAATCCTGATACCTTGCCAAAACCCAAGGAAACCCCGCAAATACCCATGGCACTAGCCTAGGCTCCTTAGGGTAGCTAGATATCAACCTATCTAAGGTTTACCTACCAAGAAATTGGGGTATCCTAAGCATCTAGACCATCTTACGACACAAGCTAACTCTTTACCCATTACCTTGCCTATATCATGAATTTACCCTTTTCAATACCCCACTCACCAACACCAATCACCCTCACATGATACCACACTCTATTAGGCCTCTCTATAGGTTCCCTAATAGGTTTCCTACTAGTTTAGAGGTAGGTTATCTATAGGATACTAAACTACACTCAAAATACCTCACAAAACACTCACACACATCACACAAATACACACACACACATAGGTAATATATGGACAGATTTTGTAGTGTTTGTGGACTGATTTTGGGGGACTAATAGGACTGATTTTTAGGTGGTTGTGGACTGATTTGAATGGTTGTTAAGGGGACTAAATGGGACAACAATTGTGGTGATATGAAGGGCTATTTGGTGGCCAAAATGTGGGCTACTATGTGGGAAAACAAGTGGACAGATTTTGTAGTGATATAGGACAGTTTTTGGGCTGTTTTTGAGTGCAATATTGGACAGCCATCAATGGCAAAATAGGACAGTTTTTGGGGGTCAACATGGGCTGAATTGGAGTGGTTTATGGGGTAAATGGAGGGGCTATTTTGAAGTATTGGTGGACTGATTTTTAGGTTGGTTTGGGGCTGTTTTGGAGTAGCAATTAGGACAGATTTTGTAGGTATTTGTGGGCTTTTTGAATGGGAAAAATAGGACAGCAGTTGGGTGGTTTCTCCTCCCTCTAAACACTCCACAAACTCTCCACAATCTCTCCCACAAACACATCTCTACCTCCCCCACAACACCTCACAATCTTCCCTCTATATATCTCCTCTCTATTCACTCAAACTATATATCAAATACCTATCCTACAAAACTTGCACACACACACCCCATGGCCGAACCTATTGCCCCACTCTCCCCAAGCACAACAACAACTCCCATGACAAAATATCCACCAATATATATATATAAGCCATATATATATATACATGTATATATATATATATAACCACATATATATAATCAAATGAAAGAATGAATATGATACATTAAGACACATAAATAAACCCATTCTAAAATGTGCAAAAATCTGGAATATAAATAAAAACAACACAAAAATAATATTAGAACAATATTCATGTGTCCAAAAGAGGGTTTCTCCTATTGGGATACAAACCTACATGTTGGACACTCCTAGAAATGTCCAAAGGACACAAAAATGGTCTCTAATGGGGACACCACCATGGGAATCATTCCTAATGGGTTCCTACACAATCTACATGAGAAAATAAAAAAGTTTGGAGAAGGATTCACCTTGGTTTGGAGAAGGAAATCAATGGAAACTTCAAAAGTGGAAGGAGCCCTTTGGAGAAGAAGAAGAAAAAGTGGATGAGAATGGAAAAAAGTGATTTTCTCTTTCCTCCCCATCCCTCCTCTATGGCCGGCCACATGTGTGGGTTTTGTCCTATTGGGTATTTACAAGTTTGCCCTCCAATGGTTAAAATAGCTAATAAATAGGAAAGGGTTAAGCCGGGGGTAGTTTAGTCAAACCGAAACCACTAATCTCTAACTAAAATTAACCAAAATAATTAGTCTAGTCTCTAACCAAAATATCTAACATGTGGGCCATGGCTAACTAGTGTGTGGGCCCGCTAAGGTCAAAATACCCCCGGGTCCCCGAAACAAGTCAAAACAAGTCGGAATGAGTTAAAATTCGAACCCGAGTCAAATATTCCCAAAATAATGCAATAAATAAATAAATAATTTCAAAATAATTTTTAAAGTGGAAAATGACAAAAATACCCCTGTTTCTAGAAACTGGGGGTGACAGTAATGAAAGGCGTCCACTCTGTGCAAGGAGCACTGTGCCATAATTTTATGGCATAGCATGTTCTTGCAGCATGAGTCCATAAGCATGGGCTCGGGCATACCAGACGGTAGCCTTAAGGCTGCCTGACGGAAGCGCTCAATGTATGCGCGGACAGGCTCCTTCTCTCTCTGGATGACCTCCATGAGAGTTGACATTGTCATGTCCATCCCTCTTTCATAGATCGATCTACGAATAGATTCTTCAGGTCCTCGAATGATAAATGCAGTCATCTGGAAGGATGCAGAACCATTCATAAGCTACCCCATGCAGAGCTCCTATGAAGATGTTGGTAAGGAGGGCGTCGTCCTTCGGCAAGTGCCTTATCACTGAGGCAAAGTACCTCAAGTATCGTCAGGGAGACTCATTTTCCTCGTAGGGCGTGAGTGTCTGCGGATTGTACTTGGGAGGATAAACTATGTTGTCCCACTCGGCAGGATATGGCTGCCGAATCCCCATCTTCCGGAGTGCTGCTTGCTTCTTTTTGGCATCGTAGCGAGCATACAGTTCCTTGATGGCCTGTTGTATCTCGATTGACATTGTCGAGCCTGTAGTCGATGGAGTAGACGACGATAGTCCCGCCTGATGGACTGCGGGCAGTTTTAGAACCCTGCACCGTATTGCACGTGATGACACGGAGTTCATCTTCTTGAGAGTTGACGATCATGGCCTGTTTACCAACATCTTCATGGCCTGCTTGAGGATTCTTGGATGACTTCTTGAGAGTTTTAGAACCCTGCGCTGCGTTGCACGTGACGACACGGAGTTCATCTTCTCTCTTGCTTGTCGACCCCCTGTTAAGTCTCTGACGTGCAGTCGACGTAGGTTGAAGTCTTTGAAAGACGGAGTGCCTCTTCGGTGGTAGTACAGCCGCCTATTGACAACAGCAGTTGATGGTAATCTGGGTACAAGGATGCCTAGATTTAGGCTTGCCCTGCGCCTCCGATTCTTCTTCTGCTTGGGACAGCACCAGGTCTTCCGTCCTGGTACCCCCATTGTATGCGCAGGGAAGCTGTACGTAGGTACGATCAGAGAGGGTCTGGCGAGGCAGACTCTTATAATGCTTGCAGGAACGCTGCTCGCACGAGTCTCTCTATGGGATGTACCCCGTGGCTTGCATCACAACGCACATGAGTGCTCAAGCGACAGAAGGGTTCAACTGGTCGAGGCATCGGAGCACGGGGACCAGCCTTGTATAACTTTCCATCGGCGGTGCGTGAGACTGTCAACGCGGGCATTTGGTCGGTCATAGACGTGGAACGTTTGTTGCACAAGGCACGTACCGCCTTGGATTTCTTTCTACTACCCCCAGCAGGTGCATTGTATTCAGAATCCAATGAAGGCTCGCCTGATGGAAAGGCGATTATGTCGAAGACGGATCTTCTCGTCAGCAATGCTCCCGTCGTAAGGGGTTGAACCGGTGCGCGTTTACTTCGGCGTTGTGCCTTCGTCAGGCCCGCCATAGAGACACTGTCTTCCTCGCCATACTTTTCCAGGGTAGGAATCGAGCTAGGAGATATGGTTGTAGCAGCCGAAATCTTCTCCGGGGCTGCCGAAATCTTCTCCGGGGCTTCGGCGTTGAGGGGTTTTGGATCACAGTTCCCTCCGTCGTGCTGCTCGTCGCAGCCGCCTTGGGCCTCCAGACACGTCGAGTCTTCTTCGGTTTTACAAACCGCTTCGAAGGATTCGACTTCTCATCAGAAAGGAGATCGTCAAAAGCTTGTTGGTTGAAGCATACAACCAGCATCTCCTGGGAATATCCCAGCAAGTTATCGTCAGATTGCATCACCGCCTTCTCGTTGGAGGAGAAGATAGTCCCCAGCAGAGTCTCCATTTTGTTCGACATCACAAAAGGTTAAACGAACGTTTTGTTTATTGAACGTAAAAAGACCTGTGTACAGAGAAGGAAGTCATAAACAGGATATTATAAGTACAAGGGGAAGACCTGTGTACAGAGAAGGAAGTCCTAAATAGGATATTCTAAGTACAATGAGAAGAGTTTCTGAGAAAGTGTGACGGTGGAGATCGAGCACTGCAGCGGCTCCTTTACTCCGTTGACGATCTGACGACGGGTTGAACTTGCTCTGACTTTCTGATGCCTTTGATGGAACTCTAGGGTTGCCGATCAAGAGGATGCCTGGAGCTGGAGATTTGATATTCGGTGATCTTTCCTCTTTTGTTGAAGGAAAACTCCTTCTATTTATAGGAGAAGAAAGCACATATACGATGTGCATTAGGATTTCGAGATATGATGGAATCTGTCATCATTGCACGGTGCCAGCTTCTGCGGTGCTGACACGTGGCGGATATTGAGATTTCCCTCAATCGAGATCTCTGGTGGTTATCAAAATAACCGAAGGATGAGACACGTGGCGTGTGCCGAATTGCTTGTTCGGATGCAGCCAAGTAAATCTTGGAATTTCATCTCATATTTGGATTCTGATTGATCCTCGTCTAAGATTTAAATCAATTTGATAAGATATCAATCATGATTAACCCCAACCTTATCTTTGAGAGAGTCGGTTTAAGCAAACCGACTGGGAAGGACCATGCTTCCTGCACCCCTAGCGAGGTCTGAGTACTGCTGCGCTTCTGGGGCGACGAGTAGACCATTCTTCTGGAAACAACGGAGCCTCTGTGCTTTCAGGCGATGAGTGGACTAGGCTTCGAAGACGACGGAGCCTCTGTGCGTATGAGCGACGAGAAGACTGTGTTTCGAACGACAAAGTCACTGTGCTTTAGGGCGACGAGTAGGCTTGTGCTTCAGGTTGACGAGGTTACTGTGCTTTTAAAGCGGTAGGCGGACTTGTGTTGGATGCAATGGTATCTCCAAGTCTCTGACGAAAGGCAGTTGAGCTTCTGGGTCGGAGCGGAGTGCTGCACCGTTGGAGTTGAGGTGGTGTGAAAACATCACCAGTCTGCGCCTGAGGTTGGCGCATGAATGTAGTTGCGTCTCTGATTGAAGGCATTGGCTTTGAAGTCTTCTTTTAAAGAGTACTGAATGACCGCTCCTTAATGAACGACAACCTCGTAATTGCCACCGTTACTTGGGAAATTTCAAGGGGTCCTAGGATAGTCTAGGACATAGTCGAATAAACTTTATTTAATGAGGTTCATCGTGCTGAGTCCTAGGTTCATCCCATTAATGTGGGAACTTTGACCGTCGGTCATGTGGCCCGCGTTTTGGACCACTCTCGTCCTATATAAAAGGGGAAGTTTCTTCTGAAGAGTCACGTCTTCTTCTTCTTCTTCTGGTCCTTCAACACCATGTTGGATCCAGACTTAGCTTCGAGCGGCGGTTGGCCTTGCCTAAGTCGGATTTTGGTTGAGGATTCTTTCGTTCAAAGGGGCTATGCCTTCGTAGAAGAACTGTTGATGAGCCTCGAAACGTGCTGGAACGCTTCTCATGAGGAGTTCGAACCTGGACGACGCCTTGGAGGTCCTGACGACCTAGCTTATGGGTGGATGGCTAACACGAAAAGCCACAGGTTGTGCTCTGCCCTGCCCATTCTGGGCTCTGTGACCTGCTGCGCCTTCTGGAAGTGTTGCGCGTCTGGAGGGGGAAAGCTATGGTGGAGACTTTGATGGAGACTGTATTCACATCTTCTATCCACAGTGCCTCTCTCCATGACGATCACACTGTGAAGAATAACCCCAGTGTAGACCCGTAGGAGTTTTCAATTCGACACACGTAATCACAAAGTCTTTTGTAACAGATCCTTATATCTTTATGCAGTCTTTTATGTAATCATGACGAATCTGCAGCAGACTCTTGTAGCCATGATTAATAAAAAAAATGACTTCTGAGCTTTTAATCTGTTTGACTTTTGTCTTTGTTGTTAGCGTGTTTGACCGTCTGCGCCTTGTATTATGCTGAAATTTTTCATGCTTCTATAGTGTCTAGATCTAGGCGGCCGCCTAGGCGCTAGATGCCCGCCCAACTAGCGCCTAGCGCATTTCATAACCTTGTATATAATAGATACACCTTGTCTTAACATTATTTGAGAAAAAGAAGAACTCAGCCGTTTTGACCAAGTTGCAAAAGGAAACAACCAACGATTCTCAGAACTATCCAAACATATTTAATTTGCAAATTTGGCCAAGTTGCAAAAAGAAACGACAAACAATTCTCAGAACTGTATCAAACGGAAACCAAATTAACCCTCAATCTCAGAATAGTTTGCTAATAAATTTGCTTACATGAGTATAAATTCAACCATAGAGAAATCAGAATCATGACCAATCGACTGTTGCTGCCTCTACCATTATAGCTGACCAGCAGCTTAAGTTATACATGTGAACAAGCTCCATTTGTAGGCACAGCTTACACCATTCATAACAAGAGAGGATTGTAAATAGTAAAACATAACCAAGTTTGCAGCTCATATTGTGTTTCAGTTTTTTCTGCCTTTTGGAAAATCCAATCATGACAACTTTGCATTAAATGGACACTGATTTTCCAGTCACTTAAAATTCCGCATCATCAACACATCAATCTGTATGTGCTTTCGTCAGATATGTAGAGCGTTCTTTCATACCTGCGCTCCCCTTATGTTTGATACTATTGACTGGTTTATACAATGGCAACTATCTTTGCTCATCATTGGACAGGTTTTCAGGAGGATCATAGATGATCATATTTGGGAACAGTTCCAAGAAGTCCTCCTTCATCTTCTCCCTTAGTTCAGGGTAAGGAATGAGGCCTTTCAGCATAACACGGAAAGGCAGAGACAACGGAGGATCGGGGGAGCTCCTCATTTCATCGTAGAATTCCATGGCCAGATCAAGCAAGCCACCATCTGTGAAGGCCCTAACAATGTCACCGTAAGTATGTTGATCAAATAGGACTTCCTCACTCCTGAGATCTGCCCATACCTGTCTGGCTTCTTCTGCCTTCTTGTTCCTAGCAAGCATAAAAAGCATATCCCGGTAAAAGAACATATCTGGCCGGTACCAGATTTCTTTCCGGACAGCATTGTATATCTGTAGGAGAAAAATAAACCTCAATAGTGGAAAAAATTATTTGGCATCATCTTTAGTACAAGTAAAAAGTGTCAACATATTATATATGTTTGTCTATCTTCGTTCTCTAGTGTTTCTAATTCGATTACTCCATGCCTTTACAAATAATTGATAGAAATTCATCATTCCCATGTCCCTTATTCTGTGAAGTAAGATGAACACCAAAGTCGGTTACTAAATACGATATTTGCAGAATTTCAAACATCTTCAGATTATGTACCACACTTAAATTCATTGCCAGAATTGATCAGCATATTTCTCCAAGATGACACTCAACAAATGGCCCTTACTGTGGGATGTCATTTGAAAAATGTTTTATCATGCTAACCGATCTAATAGTTAAATATAAACAGTATTACTGCAATTGAAATTGGTGTATCTTAATAATTTCATAACTAATTGTCGCTGAACTTTTTCATGCCAATGATGTGTACATACCAAAATGCAAAATTTAAGAAAAACTCAAGGTTTAATGTTGATAAGCTTTGCTACAAATCATATTGCTTTACCTCCAAGATGAACATAATTTCCTATAGCACCTCTTTCATCTTCATCTTCATCTAGATACTTAACTAGTATAGGGAATTTCGTGGTCGTTGCATGCATGAGCTTGACTTTGGAAGGATGACCAGAATCTTAAGGTTGTTTTGATAACCTTTGATAAATAGTATCATTCTTCATCATATTTATGCCTTCAAGATGAGCATAATTCTATGGTAGATCTTTTCATCTCAACTCTTCATCAAGATACTTGTGCAGTCTAGGGATTTGTCACGGATCTTCCTGATGCATGAACTTGAACGGACCAACCAAAAAGGTAGACCCCTAATCACCATTTTCACTTCCAGATTTCATGACAAGGCCCTCTCTTTTCCATACATACCTAGATCTACAGTTTGGTAACAACTCACAAGGGGTCGATAACAGTTCCATACTTGGCTAGATTTTTTGGGCTAATGGCTCATGTCTCATCTCCATTACGGGCTTACGTGTAGTAGATATCACCTACCATTGTATCTGCGGATAAAATTGTACCTGAATTGTTCCCGTGAGGGGTTGGGGTGGACGGGGATAGTGGCCACTAAATATATCGTCAAGTCATTCCTTTTGCACTAACAAAATTTGAACTTTCCTCTTCTATCTCTGTTTCCTTAGGAGGAATAAAGCCAATTTCTCCCTTCTAATGGTCATTTGACAAAGTAACAGTCTCATAAAAGTGCACGAGTTTTTTTTTTGGTTGAAAAGTACAATGATGGGATTATCTGCCTGCAGTCATCTTAAGGGGATTATATGCAGTTAAACCAAAACTTTTAATCAACTATTTTATGAAGCTTCCTCAACTTGATTGGCATTCGGCAATCAGATATTATTGATGGAAATTTATGGATGAAGATGCGGACAATTAGGATGACTAAAGGATGAGGAGAATGATGAGAACAACATTTCCATGAGATAATTGATGATGAATTCACCCAAGAAGGAATGCACATACACAAATTACATGAATCTCAAGACCATATTCCCACAATCATTGACAATTCTATATGTAACAATACCTCTGTTGAGTGCATAATAAAGCTAGACTGTTGATATTATAAAGGTTCCTTAAGCTCGTCATGTGTTTGTAGTGGCTTAATATAACAGATAAGAAATTTCTAGAGGGAAAAAACAATGTAGACTGAGGCATGTTCAGATGGACATTTCTGCAATCAAATAGCAAAAGCAGCATGATCCTGAAGATTTCAACTTTAGTTCCAGTGCCAGTGTCTGATAAACTAGGAAGTACGGACACTAAAAATGTGGATAGTGTCGTGTCGGACATGTATTGGGCACTCCAAAATACACTAGGACACTCTAAAATATGTGCCGTTCCGATTGCCATGTCGTGTTGTATCCATGCACCATAGCTGATAAATAATATACAGACTGACATAATACAATCCACACTAAAATAAAAGTAAATTACAAAAAACACCCTTAATATTTCATGTTTATGCAGGTTAATTTCTAACTTAACTTTTTGTTAAACAATGTCCCAGTATGGCATGTTTCCCTTACCAAGCTAGTCAATACCTGTACACGGTCGGTTCAAAATCCAAGCAGCATGACACAAGAATTCTTCTCAACCTCAAAGAGTTGTGGATTATTTGAGCTTGAAACTTAAGTCCATACCATTCAAAATCATCACCAAGTGAAAACTTCAACTAAAAGGAAAGCGTATTTAATGTCCCTGATAATGAAGTAGAGGTATTCAATTCCACCACGAGGCTCCAATTCATGCAATATTTTGGAAGCTATAATTAAACAGCAGAGCCTTACCCTCATTCATGGAGAGGTTGTTCCATAAATTGATTCAAATAGCGAGTTGGTGACTACTCATTAGACGAGGTAGTCTCTAGGAGTTCCTGGTAATCGCTCCACTACCACAGGCCCAACCTCCCGAAGAAAGATTCTGAGGGAAAACAATTAAAAGGGGGCAACCAAGACTCTAGTGCTATGAGGCTCCCACTTATACAAGGTTTAAGTAGGGCAAACAACAGCACTATCCTAAATAAAAACGACTAAATTGTTTATATGTCCATGGTGTTGTTTGAGTATTACCATGTTAATTCCAAAGTGATGTCAACAGGAGCACTGGACAATGAAAGAAAGGAAATATTAACCTAGTATACAAATAATGAAGCAAAATTACCTGGAAACTTTAAGTTCAAGTTTTGAAAGCACCTAGAATCTTGGAACATTTACACATTTTCAGAACATTCTAAGGACACTTCAATCCGTTGTATCAAAATGAAATTAACTGCTCCATTGTGGTGTTGACACTTAATACCTAAGTAGAAAGCTTGTTTATATTGTATCAAACGAGTTTAAATAATTTTACCACAATTTAAAGTAAATGATTCAGGGTATCATTCGTATTATCTACACTAGTATATATGCAGATGCGTTGCACGTATTTCATACTACTTGAAAAGAGCAAACAATAGTTTATTGAAAGAGCAAACAACAATTCCTTAATTTCAGTATAGGTGGAAACATAATAGGTGGGAGCTTGAAAGTTGGGAGAAATTAAATGACGGGAATAGAAAATATTTCTATTGTCTCTTGGACTACTGTGTCTACTTTGCATGCATCCTTTATTAACCTTTGCTTTATTTTTAAAGTTATCTACTTTGCATGCATGCATACCTTTGATTTATTACTATCATTCCCAAGCTGCCTACTTTGCATGCATGCATACCTTTAATACATATTTAATTACTGTTTTTAATTATTGAAGGGTAGTAGTGAAGGGTATTTTTGGAAAGGAAAAACTTTCATGGTGAAGCCTACTTTTGGCATTATATAGTAGAATAGATACTATGGAGAGGGACGCGTATATATTTAAGGTTCCAATGTCAAAAACTTCTGAACCCCGGTGACTGTCACCCATGTCAGATTCCAGACCAACAAGGTATGAGTATATTTCTCATAATGATTTTCCAAGAGGTCACTACCACTACATATATTTATCTTCATTTTGGCAGTTACTATCAAATTTATTGATTTTCTGAAAATATAATAATTCTTGAATTTCTTCCAGGTTTCATGACCGAGAACTGATATACATCAGTCTAAATGGTGAAGGATCACGGACAACAACAATTTTCTCTTACAAAGACTATGCCAACCACTATCATCCTTCTTATCACAATCACATCATGCTTAACTAACCAAAGATACAACAAACTAAAACATTCACCAAAGAGCATTAGTGAGTGCACCTTGTATGGACTGTAAAAATATAGAATAAATCTGAAATTTGGGTTTAGCTTTACAATTAATCAGTTTACTATTTTGAGTTTCCATAATTGTATGTCAAGGAGGAATGTTGGCTACAAAGACAAGAAATATTATTCAAGTAGTTACAAAAAAAAAAGTAGAGCAAGTTCAAGGATACATAAGTTTGAAGGAAAGAAATATAGTGGATTGGCATTTCCAATACATGAAGGATAACACACGCCCACACACCCTAATATGAACCGCTGCGGACACAGATACCATACGTATACTTATAACACATCGCTATGTGCGGGCAAGAGGATTTAACAATGATGGAGAAACTAGAATATTATCGAGCAGGAGTACAACCACACACCCGATACCAAAGGTTAGTGAAGTTTGGAGAGAAGGAGAAAAGAAGAGAGAATATGAGAAAGGAGATTGCAAGGACTTGAAATCCTAGGTTGCATCTCATGTGTATTTATATTGATAAGCAATACATCCACAATTACTATTGTACCCTCATAAGATAAATAACAATAATAACTCTAACACCCTCCCTCAAGTTGGAGCATATAGGTCAGACATACCCAGCTTGCTACATAAATCAGAAAATGGACCATGAGCAAATAATTTGGTGAGGATATCAACCAACGGATTCTCATACCGAACATAAGGAGTGACAATCTGTTTCTTCAACAACAAATTATGAACAAAATGACAATCCACCTCGATATGCTTAGTGCGCTCATGAAACACCGGATTACTGGCGATGAAAATGGTCGACCGATTGTCACAATACATCTCCATAGAAATAAGAACCACAATTCCCATCTCATGAAGAAAAGTCCGCATCCACATCATCTCAGAAGCTGTATGAGCCATCGCATGATACTCGACTTCTGCACTAGAACGAGCCACAACATTATGCTCCTTACTACGCCATGTGATAAGATTGCCACCCACAAATGTACAATAGCTATAAGTAGACCTATCACTGCGACTGTCTGCCCAATCAGCATCACTGAACCCCGTCACCATAAGCAACTGCGAAAGTTTGTACAACAAACCCTTTCCAGATGTACCCTTCAAGTATCATAGAATGCGAGAGAGAGCCTCCCAATGTGGTTGCCAAGGGGCATGCATAAACTGACTAACTACTCCAACTGTATAGGTGATGTCTGGTCGTGTAACAATAAGATATATAAGTTTTCCAACTAGTCGTCTATAATGTCCAACATCCTCAAATAACTCTCCACTGTAAGCATCAAGCTTGTCATGATAATCCATTGGAGTCTCAACTGACCGACACTCAAACATCTCAGTCTCTGAGAGCAAGTATTAGAACATACTTGCGCTGCGATAGATACACACCTTTCATAGATCGAGCAACCGATTCCAAGAAAATATCGAAGAGACCCAAATCCTTAGTATGAAACTGACAGCTAATGTAGGCCTTCGAGTCTACAATCCCAGCATAATCACTCCCAGATATAATGATATTATCAACATAAACAATCAACACGATAATATCTGCAAAGAAGGAATGGAAAAATACTGAATGATCTCACATGGTGCATCGAAACCTATACTGAATAAGAACTGAACTGAACTTGTCAAACCAAGCTCCAGGTGACTGTTTCACCACATATAATACTTTCTTCAATCGACATACGAGTTTCCACTTCCAGCCATAGCATATCCCGGTGGTTGATCCATATAGACCTTTTCTTGTAAGTCATCGTATAAGAAAGTATTCTTTATGTCCAGGTGATACATAGGCCATTGGACCGTCACATAGATAAGAATCCAAACTGAATTCAGTCGAGTCACTGGAAAGAAAGTCTCCATATAATCCACACCATGTCTGAGTATGCCCTTTTGTAACCAACCGTGCCTTAAGACGCTCGAATGAACCAACCAGATGATACTTGACAGTGTACACTCATCGACAACCCATTGTCTGCTTCCCAACAGGAAGTGATGTAAGCTCTAAAGTCTGATTTTTGATGTAAAGCACATATCTTCTCATCCATTGCATTTTTCCAACCAGAAGATGACAGCATGTTTATAAGTTCTGGAAATGAAAATGGAAGACAATGAAATAGCAAACGTACGAAAAGATGAATAAGTATGGTGTAAAGAAACATAATTAGAGAAGGGATGTTTGTTCTTTGTGGTACAAAGACGTTTACTTTTTCAAAGAGCAATAGGAATATCATCCATATTTGTGGTAATGGGAACGGAAACCGCAAGCCTGGAAGCTGATTGCTTGAGGGCTGAATTATGTAGAATCACTGGCCTGTCCTTGGATCTCTGATAAACCTGTAAATGAGAGATGGAGACAAAAACTGATTCAGGAACGACCGGAAGTGGTATAGAAGATACCAAATCCGATAAAAATGAAATAAGATGGTCTCCTGAGGGAAAGAAAGGGGTAGGCTTAAAGAAGGTAACATTTGCACTGACATAATACTTGCGTGACTATGCACTGTAACAACGATAACCATTTTGAGTACGAGGATAACCAAGGAAGACACACTTCAGAGATCGAGGAGACAACTTATCTAGATTAGGTTCCAAGTTATGAACAAAAGTGACACACCCAAACACTCGAGGAGGTAAGAAAAAATGAGGGTCACATGTAATATGGAGAATGGAACTTCATTATTTAATGCAGATGACGGCATACGATTAATTAAATAACATGCAGTAAGAACGGCATCTGCCCAATACTGTTTAGGGGCATGCATGTTGAACATGAGAGTTCGAGCCACATCTAGAAGATGTCGATGTTTGCGTTCGCCTATACCATTTTGTTGAAAGGTGTGAACACAACTGATTTGATGAATAATGCCACGATCAACACAGAAAGTGTTTACAAAAGATTGAGTATAGTCCAAAGCATTATCATAACGCAAAATTTTGATGCGTTTATCAAACTAAACATAGACTTCATTATAGAAAGTAGATAACACATTTGGAAACTCAGATCTTTCTTTCATTAAATAACACTCAAGTCATTCTGGAATAATCAACAAAAATAACAAAATACTGAAATCCTTTCGAACTTTTGACTCTAGACAGACCCCAAATATCAGAATAAACAAGTTCAAAAGACTGCAACTGACGACTCTCAGCACGACGAGGAAAAGAACTACGGTGATGCTGACTAACTGACAAGTCTCACATTCAAGAACAAAAATATGACTCAAGCTAGGAACAACTTTACGCAACTTAGCCAAAGATGGATGACCTAAACGATAATGCCACTGCAACGGATAAGTAGAAACAGAAGTTGTAAACCCCCAGGATTTTTGGTTTCTTTTATAAAAAAAAATTAATGGTTTATTTTCAATAAATAATTTTGTTATAATTGGTTTTGGAATCATTAAGTGTACTCTTCCGTGACTTTAATTTTTGAAGCGCCAGGAATCTCAATCTCTCGAAACTTCCTCTATGAGTTTTGTAGTAGACAAGTTTATCTTCATTTTGATATATCATGTCTCACTCAAACTTGTTCTCTTGTATTCTATTTACATCGCATAACTTTCTGGTCAGTTTAGGCCATTTGACCACCTACAGTAAAACTTGACCTAACTTTCATTTAATTCGGGACGCGACATCTATCCAACCTAATCGACTCAATATATGGTTTTGACCTATTTTGAGCCTACTGCACGCATGTCACTTGTGTGCCATCCAATTGAGCTCCCGCGTGCTATTCTTTCATCAATGATCGTAATTGATATATATATATATATATATATATATATATATATATATATATATAATTATTATAAATTTCTTTTAATCATTTTTAAACCAATATGTGTATATGGTATTCAAATTGTGCAGGGCCTCAGCCCATATATATAGTACATATATTCTTTGGGCTTTGAAGCCTATATATGTATATATGTTATTTTGGGGCTAAACCAATATTAATATATTACAAATTGTACGAATTCTAAGCTCTTGACGAATGACCTAAAATAATTTCATTGGACCTTAGCATTAAACAACTAAGTAAGCTACACACGACAAACAAATGATTATTCCTGTTTGGCCTTAAGCATATATCTAACATTTTTGTTTGGGCCCTAAGCCGTAGATATGGAGTCTAATTGTTAGGATATATATTTGTAACCTATTTGTTAGGACCTTCAAGCACATATGTTTAACATTTATTTGTTGTGCTTTCAAGCCCATAAGTATCGTATTAAGGGTTAGGGCCTTGGGGCTTATAGATACAAAGTTCCTATCTATTAAATTTAATTCCTTACTCCACATTTAATATAGTATTTGGGCCTCACCCCTACCTAATCCAACCCAGCATCAGCAAACCATCTCTCACCCATTTGCTTCCCATATAAGCTCCATAGGGAGTTGTAGGAGTAAAAAAAAAAAAACCTAGCCGCAATAATTATTACGTGCTTCTCACCATTTCCCCTCTCTACACTCAACTTCCTTCCCATAATACATTTCTCCTCTCTACACTCAACTTCCTTCCCATAATACTACAGCTCTCACTCTCCTCCTTCACAACCGAATGAATGTATAGAGAACAACCTCCTCCTTCTTCAACTACTCCTTTAAACCTTATCACCACCATCTCCATATCAGTTCACCTCTTCCCGCACGTCTTGTCGCCCCATCGGAGCGGAGTAGTTGTCGAGCACTGTGCAGCATCGCGCGCAGCCCGCGTGCCACCCCGCGCGCAGCCTCGCGCACCGCCCATGGCCGTCGCCGCCCGGTCCCTGACGTGCCAGCACGCAGCCGCGTGGCCAGGCAGCAGACTATTCGTACGTTTCGCACGGAAACCCGTCGTGACGGACGAGTTTTGAACTCATAAATCGTGCTTCGTCACAACAACTTTGGACGCATTTTATGGACAATCCGACCGTTGGATCGTCGATCCGATTCTTCCGTCTCAATCTCGGTATAAACCCCTTCGCTTACCTAAAATTTCAACCGTTAATTCGATCGTTTGATAGATCAAAACTGACCACCAAGTTGCTTGATTAAATTGCGTTTATTTTGAACAGTTTCATGAAGCCAACTTCGCGGATTTATTTCTCTCGTCGAAGCTCCGGTTGACGAACTGTCAACTCCGGTGCGCAGCAGGTATAACCATCTTCGTGCCATAAAAATTTCAGCTTCATGGATATCGTTTGGTTGGTTGAAATCGACGTCAAAGTTTGCCTCTCGAAACCGTAATTTCCAACTTGTAAAATTTCAATTTTGAACCCGGGGCTCCGGATTCCAGATCTGACGCCACCAGTGCACTCGTGGCGTCGTTCTGACTAAAATTCATATATAAATTGCTGAGTTTGGAGGACATGGTCTCCGACACGCATTTTCGTGAAAACCAGGTTCCAATGTCCAGGTCAACGAGTCTTTTTGAGATCGGCTCATCAAAATCCAATTTCGGATATACCATTAGGTTTGTATCGTCATTCTGAACTCGTTGACATATATTTTGCTAGATTTAGAAGACTTTGACTCCGACACGTATTTTCGTGCAAACCGGATCCCAATGTCTTGGTCAACAGATCATTTTGAGATCGGCTCATCGGAATCCAATTTCGGATATACTGTTGGGTTCGTATCATCATTCTGGACTCGTGAACATATAATTTGCTAGGTTTAGTGGACTTTTATCCTGGCACATTTTTCGGTATAAGGCAAGTCCAATGGCGGACATCGTTTTGATCCGAAATTACCGTTTTTCTTCTGTGTCCAAATTGGACTTATGGGTAGGTTATCCTAGCTAATTTGACTATTATGGACACGTTGGTGATATTTGTTTCATCGTCTGACGACGTCTGTAGATTTTTCTTTATGTATCACCATTAATTATAATTGAATTCATATTTATGTTCGTATCTTGGAATCTGTGCGTCGAAACTGAGATCAGTCGATTCCAGTGATCTCATATTACTGAAATTGACTAGTTGACCATGTGGATCGCCACGATAAGATTGTTAACCTTGTGGTTGATCATGTCGTCTCGATTCGCGTGTCGTAGGTTTCGTTGTACGAATAACGATGTACAACTTGATATTTCAAGCCTAGAACTTGTAATTCATATTATTAGCAATAATGACTATAGAGGCTAGTGTAACATAGTTCTAGACGATAATAATTACAAGTGACTTAGATAACAAAGGTAATAGGTGACTAGAACAACCCAAGCTCCCTAGGTGGTTGTTATTAGTCATACGTATACTTTAGTGTGTGATATATATTTGTTTGTGATTTGGGTTGATAGATAATTGCATAGAGTATGGTTCTCATGGATCGTGGGATAGACTTTGGTACTGCAGTCTCAGCACAGTTTGGACAACTCCAAGCAAGTATACCTTGCCTATTTGATTTACAGTATTTACATGCTTGTATTTTCTATCAGTCGTTTACTTGGACATGCTGCTACGATTCACCTGCTCTCCATGTGTACTTATATTACTACACCTGCTGACACATGGACACGATATACGGATTCGCATTGCATGGCATATAGGAGACTCGGTTATGATTTATTGGGTATTACTCGATGATGTATTTTCTGTGTACATGTTGACTGGACTTCTAGACTTATCACTTTCTAGAGTCGGACTGGTCGTGTCGTGGATGCGACACGGACAGTATCATAGGGTGGGGAGGACGGTCACTAGGCGGAGGGGCTACTTGTAGCTTAGTTAGTGATGTTACTGCAGCTGGTGACGAGCCACTGCACATGTAACCTTAGAGAGAGCTCCACTCCCCTCAAGTGCATCTCCCACAGACTAGATAGTCTGCATAGTAGTAGTGTTACTGATCGCCTGACTATTTTCCTGTTACCCTTTCCTGGATCATATGTTTACTCCCTTCACATGTTATTTACTGTACTTCATTTCGGCATGTATATTATGTATCTTGCTACGTCCTACTGAGGACCTGGTTTCCTTCCAGGTATATGCTGAGATCTGACATAGGATATTAAGGGTTTACTTCTTCGGATTACTCTTTCAGGTATCGTCAGTTGATGCCATTTTATCGTCTTTTTGTAGTATTTCATATCTAGTTTTCTTAGTAGTTTTAGTAGAATTTGTGAATGTATACTATGGATACTTGGACACTTGACAGCTTATATGTATTCCAGTTGGACTGGAGTCCACTTGAATGCGTAGCTGGTCATTGCCATGCGGCCTGGTCCCAAATATTTTGGGACTGGGGCATGACAGAAGTGAAAGCCTTTTCAGGTAGATCCAACTAATACAGTCCATCTCTTTCATGTTCCAAACCAATCATCTTCCTCGTCATGAGGTCCTTAAAAACACAAGAATTAGGAGAAATGTTATAGAACATTGGAGAGATTTGGTTAACTGGCTCACAGATAGCAAATTAAAAGAAAAATAAGGCACATATAATGAATCAAATAATTACAGTGATTAGAGTAGGGTGAATGACACATTTCCCAAGCACTTGATGGATAGACCCATCAGCTAAGATAATATTATGTTTTATAGGACTACGATGATGGAAGAGAGAATTTATACCAGACATGTGAGAACTTGCTCCTGAGTCGATGACCCAAGAGGTAGATGGTGACTGGGTTGCTACAAAAGCATGATTACCTATATGTGTCATGGTTGCAGTAGGTAGAGAGGTGGTACAAGCAAGCGCGTTCAACTTCTGGAGGATATGTTCCAACGGAGATGAGGTAATGTACGTGAAAGTCTGATTGAAATCTGAAGTATCATCTCAAGGAGAAGAAGTAATGACTTGAGACTGCATATTCTCATCATGCACTTGATGTGCATATTCTGGTTTACCCCACTTGTCCCAACAGTAGTCTTCGATGTGACCGAACAGTCCACAATAGTTACACTTCCGTAGTTGGCCACGACCACCACTACGACCATTGTCTCTACCACCATGACTATCTCCTCAATCAAAAGTATGGCCAACATCTCTACCACCACCACGCCTACCACTACTAGTAACTAGGACAGAAGAGTCATTACTCGGCACCACAAAATTATGTCCTAGAAAGGAATGACTGAGACGGGAGAAAGTATTTGCCACCGTAGGTAATTGCTCTCCAGCAAAGATCTGAACCTTATAAAGTTCGAGTGCAGGATCCAAGCCGGCCAGGATAAGTGAAACATGAAACTCTTATATCGTTGAACTTCCTTCAAATCAGTAGTAACATGATGATATTGTAGCAGTTCCTCCCACAAAGCCTTCTTTGAAGCCAAATATTCATGCAGGGTCTTCCCATTTTGCTTTGTATTAAACAATAACTCATACAACTCATACATACGGGCTACGTTCCACTTCTGCAAATATGATTCTTCCAGAGATGCCCAAATATGTTTGGAGGATTCGCACCACTAAACATTAGAAGCGATGTGCGGCTCCATACTATGCCACAACCACGACATAACGTATGCATCAGCACTCATCCAATCCTCATACTCGGCTGACGTTTCAGGCTGGGATTCTTCCGTCAAAAACTTCAACTTCTTCTTCGCCCTCAACACTACTTTGATAGACTTGGACAAGACAAGGTAGTTCGTCCCATTGAGTTTCATCGCTGTAATCGATTTTCCAATTCATCATTATGAATAACAGTAAAAGGAGAACCACCTCCGCTACCACCACCAATACTATTAACCTCACCAGTATAGAAGCATGGAAATTCATGCGCCCAACAACTTAGTCCAAACAAGGCGCATCCCTATGCACTACAAAAGACGTGAGCCAGAGACGCTGAGCAATCTTGGTGCATCATAAAAAGCAGTAAAAGACAAAGTGCATGAAAAGAAGACTTTTTATTTAATCATTGAAAATCTACTACAAGGATTTTTAAAAAGCAGTAAAAGGCGCATCAATTCCTCGTCTCAGCATAGGCACATCTCCTCCTCGTTACGAGCGAATGTCTTCCTCGTCACGAGCAAATCACTTCCTCGTCAGGGGAGGCATCAATTCCTCGTCTCAACACACGCGCATCCCCACCCAAAGCAGTTATTGAGCAGAACGTGGTTTGGCAATCAATCCAAACCCGGTACTCAACATTTTGGCACTTGGTGTTGTTCGAAGAAGAACACTGCCAGTAAGGTACACGAGCACGAACTGCTCTGTCCATAGCTAACTCGACACGTCTCAATTCTCTGATGGAGTTCGTCGTCAAAATCGAAGCTTCTTTGAACGAGAAGATCCACAACCCACAGCATATGAACTCTCCAAGGAGGAGGATCGGTTGAGTTCATTATCAACGAGAAGTCGTATGAAATGAGAATGAGCAAGTTCTTCTCTCTTCAAAAAACGCATATTTATAGGCCAAGGCAGAACCAAACCCATGCGCCAAGTGGCAATCTCCCCGAAGTTAATGCGATGAACCTAGCATTAATGGCAATGAATCTGCCACCTCGATTTCAATCAAGTCAAAAGATTATTTGATTTGAGCCCCAAAACACTCATTGAGGTTGATCAAATTAATGCGCCCCCCAAAGGATACGCCCCACAAATGGATGCGCTCCACAACCGATACGCTCCATGCGCTCCACAAATGATGTGCGTACATAAGCACTGCTCCCATCAAAGCATTTAATGCCAAGTGTCAGAAGTCAGCAGCACGCGTCTCGAAGACTGAACAGTCGACAGTTTTCAGAGAAAACGAAGAGGCGCCGACGTCAGCACAATCATTACTTATTTTGTCAGTTACAGTTGTGCTTCGCCATATGACCGACTAATTCCTTGCATGCGCCCTAAAGCCATGCGCCCAGATTTGCATACGCCCAGAAGCCATGCGCCAAGCTTCCTCATGCGCCGAATCTTCCAGGCACATCAAATTTACTTTCTCAACAAATCAAGATCTCTGAAGCGATGTACACGTGCCACGTGTCATTGACTCGGTTCTGCTCATGAACGGGTGCCAACCACCCAAGATCTCAGCAACAAACAAATCTCAACAACTGCCACGTGTCAGCTCATCCGCAGCCCAACAGTGCAGTTACACCAGATTCAGTTCAAGCTTCCCGGACGCAGTGTCCCTGTGCCTAACAAAGTCATGCGCGTAGCATTCCTACATGCAAAATTTCCATACGTGTATCGCATATGCGCGCATGAATGGACCATTCCACCACATATAAATAGAAAGATCATTCCTTCATTTCAGCCCCCCGGATTAATTCACACAGATCCAGAGAGTTCGAGATCGTCGTCGGATCGTCAACGGAGTAAAGAAGTAACCGTCCATCGTCACTCGTCTCTAGAAAAAACAAATTGTACTCGAAAGATCCTGCTGATCAATTATAAAAAGTTTTCAATTACTTTTGTAATGGCGAACAACCAGAAAATTCGGTCTCCGCCATACTTGCAGATGCAACAGAAAGACATCTCTAAAACCCTAGATCTCACAACGAACCACAACCGACAACGAACAACCAACGTTGATATGTAAAAATCCTAGATCTCATAAACGAACCACGAACGACCACGAACAACGAACGACCATTCATGAAAAGTAGACGAAAAAAATAGTCCAAATTTTTTTTGCCCAGTCGTAGATGGGATGTACAGTACCTTCAAAAGATGCTCTAATACCAAGTGAAGTTTGGAGAGAAGAGAAGGAGAAAAAGAGAAGAGAGAATATGAGAAAGGAGATTACAAGGGCTTGAAAAAGGAGATTACAAGGACTTGAAACCATAGATTGCATCTCATGTGTATTTATATTAATAAGCAATACATCCACAATTACTATTGTACCCTCATAAGATAAACAACAATAATAACTCTAACAATTGTAATAATCATGTGAAGAGATAAACCAAGACAGCTAACCAAACGGGTTCAACAGTAACCCATTTTTATGATGATTTTCTGTCCACCAATATTGTTCAATTAGCTTTTGTCCATCTTCTAGTGTTTGGTGACATTAACATAAGAATGAGAAGTATCCAATCTGCTATGGTTAGGTCTGAGATATAGAAATTGGTGTTTCAAAATTGGGAAACATAAGGAGTATCTGCTACACGTCCATGAAGTTCATGGCACCAGCATATCCTATACAGGTAAGCAACTCAAAGCATTCATGTCATCGACTGCTATGCTCATCGATACTCTAGAATCTGTTGTAATTTATTTCAGTTCAAATCAAGGTTGCCATGACCGAATTTGACTCAGTTAGACATATAGACCCATGTCAGTTATTAGAGTCAAAATGCATGTCCATAATTTGGGAACCAACAGAAGGTGCGTGAATCAGAATATTTCAGAATACAATCACACACATAAAAAAAACTGCTATCAGGTTTAAGTGCACAGCAGGCCCACCATTCTCATTAAAAGTGGTTGACCAACACTTGTCTTGAATATGTTTCTTCAAGGATATGGAAGTCTTCTTTCATTTCTCGATGGTGAAGTAAGACCAAGCTCGTGAGCTTATTATCCTAGGTCGGAACAAGTTGATATTATCACTCTTTGTTTGTTTTTTTCCTTCTTTTTTTTTGTATGTTTCTCTTCAAAATCAGCACTTTGAAATTCTGGATTTCCCCCTACCCCATTTCATTTGTTTACAACCTTTCTCAGCACTAGATGATTATTTCACGAAGACAAAATAGGATATGGGACACATTAAAGCCATCATCTTTGATTTTTCAAATAAATGCATATACTTCACAATGACAATCTAAACCTACACCCATTAACACAGTGGCAAAATAGTTCATCAAGAAGAAAATATATTCTTTATATATAGACTGCGTTCAGTGACAATTTATCAACCCGACCTAATCCCCCTCCATTTCACATACATGAGTAATCAAGTTCTAGACCTATATATGAAACCAAAAGTTGTCCTCCCCCATAAATTATAGTTTATCAGCAACCGCAAAGAGCCTTTCCTTTAAGGATAGGTTAGATTCTTTAATACATTTTAGCAAAAGAGTATGGAGTTTACCATACAGATTTTGAGCGCCTTGACTAACAAAAAAATACATAAAGGAAACAGGGTTAAAGAAGAAAAAGGAACTATACCATAGCTGTAAATAGTACTATAGTTTATGGTGAAGCTATTGACTAAGTACTTACTACTGAAATGTATATATGTACACATTTGCACAGACATCTGCATATTATACCCATGTCCATATATCAAGTACTTAAAAGGTCCCAATGTGATATACTATCCAAGTAACTGCATGCAAGTGCCTTGACAATGGAACCCTGAAAATTGCATGTTTAGTAGGTTTGTGAGTCACTGAAAAGTTAAATAACAAAGGAGTAGTGATTTGTGTTGAAGAGTAGATTAGTTATCTTATTTTCTGCACCTATTTTACTTTATATATTTTCCATTTCTAGCTAGGTTCAGTGATGTCATTAATGATGTCACATGGATTATATGCTCTATATATTGTAAGGCTAACAGCACTAATAAAATTATCCCATTCTAACTACAATGTAGCCTCCACACCTACAATTTGCATTATAAAGCAATGTTGAATGCAGAAATTTACATGGAGTAGGTGAAGACTGTAGGACTTTTTATGCAGATGCAAAATATGTATCTGGTTGCTTGCCATCATGCCAAATGGGTCCCTAATGATTTACTACCAAGATTTCTAGGGTTAATCAAAGATAACCAGGTGGATCAGTTTTCAATATTCTATGATAGAGATGTTAACTTGGAGAAGCCTAATTATGAATTACTCACCCAAGAAATAAAGAAGCCTCCATCATCAGCCAGTTCCCACATTAATCACTTCAAGAACATTTATAAGATCAATGTGAAAATGTTGCCTCATTCTACAAGCCAAATTGCCTCTACTGACCGATGAGGCTTGTTTGTGGTTGGTAGTATTCCAATGAAGTGGGCCACTCATGAGTCGAGTCTGGCTCATTGTGGCATATGGTGGCAATAACAAAAGTTGATTTTTATAAGGTTTCCTATATGCTTGACTTATATAATTGTTGTGAGCCAAGGCTCTAAATAAACTCAGATAAATGGATTAAGACGTGCGTCACATCCTCTTAGCTTCGTAAATGGATACCATTACTTATGTCGTCAAATTGACGAAAATATCTTAGATACACAAAACATATCTTAAGATACGTACGATACTAACCTATAAACCATGTGTTTCATTAAACAAAACGAGATGGAAAATTTATCTATGGCTGCAGAATATGGACAATTTCAAATAGGTACAAAGCAGTCACCTATGTTGCACGAATACTAGACATGGACACGAATACGGACACAATACAGATACAGTCCTCATTCTTCCCAATCCATGCAACATAGCTTATGATACACTTTTGTAACTTACGTTAAGATGTTATCACCCGAAACTATGTATTATCTGATACAAATATTATTGCGTTAACATGAATTTAACCAGATCTAAGCCAACTTTAACATGGTTTTATAGCTCAATACTTCAAATCTAAAACTCAACTTAAATACCATTATAAACCTTTAAAACATGTTACAACTTCTCATTCTACCTACTCGTTTGAGTGAGCTCTTTGGACGAGCATCTCCTTTCAAGTATCCTTCAATGACTTTGAGCATCTCCGACAATGTCTAATATCATTGGATGACATCTAGCAACATCAGATACTTCAACAAGTCAGACAATTAATTTTAACCAAAAAAACAAATATTTTACTTTTTTTAAAAGTATTGTTTCTCGAATTTTAAGATTTCTATAAGTTTCTATGTTTTCTTTTGTTTTTTTCTTAAAGAGCTTTACTATCTTTGGTTTCTAAGATTTTTAAAGTTGCACATTATTTAGAAACTAGAATCTACATCAAAACACTATTTGAGTGTAACTGAATTGAGTTCTTATTGATGCAAGGATGGTATACTTATAAATACAGACACAAAATCAATGTTATATTTTTTGCTATTAAGTACCGACTTTGTGATGAACTAGTCATTTATTGCTGCACAATTCTCCTTATTATTGCTAAGTATGCTCTTTTAGATAAAATTGCTAAGTACGTTAAAATAATCAATATGGAGGGTTATAATAGTTTCCAATCAAGTATCCTATGGAATAGTGTATCTTAAAATACATGATGCGATAATCAAGTGAATCAATACACGAGCTTGTTATTGCTAAATACGATAAATTCATCAATATATGAAGGGTTATGTTAGTCTCCAATCAAATATCCTAAGGAATAATGTATCTTACGATACACAATACATGACACTATAATCAAGTGAATCAATACACAATACGTATCTTTGTCACTTATGAACCTGAGCTTCTACACAAAGACAAGTTGACCGAGGGGTGTGTTCTCCAATGGCTATCAGAAACCGAGTGAATAAGGGTAAGTAATAGTGAGGGAGAGAGATAATGCTACCTACCTTTTCAAAGGAGAGGGCATTTATAGGTTGTTGACCTGACGTCAATCCTCAATGTTGGTGTCAAATTTCTAGCCAAGGTAGTTATGAGCATGAGAGGGTCATACCATAAAACTTAGGTGGTCAGTTATCAGGTATGTAGATTTATCTATTGGATTGTAGTTAAAGCTCATGCAACCAATGTGCACCCTTAAAGTTCCTCTAGACTATTAAGAGTCTAGACGAAGAGGTAAGATGATACAAATTGTCATTGCTACATTTATATATAGGGATTTTTTGACTTTCATCCCACTTGTTAATATAAATTTGTACTTGCATCCCACTTTTTAATTTTATTTGACTTACATCCCACTTTTTGTCACGAAAAATATTTTTCGTGACAAAATAAATACCTTTCGTGACAAAAAGTGGGATGTGAGTCTAAAAAAATTAAAAAGTGGGATGTAATTACAAATTTATATTAACAAGTGGGATGAAAGTCAAAATTTCCCTATATAAAATCATGTCCTTCCTCTACAGGTCATGCTCGCTCAACCCTGGTTGTTATGGGTGTGAACATTATTACTTTGAGATAGAAATATAGTTAGATTGAGTTTTCCAGCACAGGATCTCCTAGCTAGAAACTTACCCTGGTTTCTCAAAAAAGAAAAAGTAGTGTTGGCTCATACATAAATCAAAATTGAATAGATTTCTCTGTGATATCTTCTAGAAGGATTGAACTAGCTAGGTACTGGCATTTCTATGCCTTATTGAAGGGGTCAAGTTTGTACAATGAGTGTATCACATGATTTCCTAGAAATTTTAAATTGGCTTTACTGGCCAAATAGTGGTGTCAAATATATGCAAATGATTGTCTACAAAGTTGCTTATTCCACAATCTACAAAAATCAAAGTTTTACAACATAAAATCCACCTTCCAAGAAAGAGAGATACATTCTGGAAACAAGTTTTGCAGGATTTCTAGTTCTTACACTACAAAGTGCATATTATATTTCGTAGTTTACTGCATCCTGCATTAGCTTGGTTGTTGGGTTGGGCATCAAACCAACGTGCATGCCTTTCCCACCTCTCTACAGTGAAACTGTGAAAGCGGCTCAAAATCTACATTTTTCTTTCAATCTGAAGTTTACTACAAGAAGCACCAACTTGGCTTCTAAAATAGTAAAACCTCGCTTCATATCCTATGGATCAGCAAATTCCATAATTCTAAATCGGCTTATGCAACTTCTGTTATCTTCACACTGGTGGTGTCAAAATGAACGCATTTGGACTCTATGCATGAACAATGTGTTAAGATTTAGATTTACCATCCGTAACATGGTTGTACACAACAATTTGACATTAGTATTTGGAACCAAGGGCTTTCTTCGAAATATATTCTTTAAAAATGATTAAGAAAATATTATGATAGTTTTCCAAATTCGTGTGGTCAAACCATAGTTTGTAGTATTGGCCGATACCGGTACGGTTTGACATGTTATCCGATACCGACCGCTAGTGATACCAACGTTGGAGGTCTATTTCCATGTCAATTCGGTGGAGAAAATTGAACGGAAAAGACCAATCAACAAGGATGTAAAAGCAGCATAGTAATGTTGTAAAAGCATGTAAATCAAGAAATTAGAGAACTTATTTATCGCATGTAAACCAACCAACAAGGGTGTATTATTTCATTCAATTTTAAAACTAATAAGAAACAACACACAAAATACTTAAAATTATGACTTAAATGTATTAAAAAAATTAAACAATCAATAATTATTTTCTTTCTGATACCAAAGAATCTGATACTCTGATCCAAAACTGCTGATACTGTCAATACCGCCGATCCCGATACTCAAAAGAAACGTCATATACTGATTTCGATACCGATATTATGAACCTTGGGTCAAACGTGGCTTTAACAAGAGAAATCGCATAGAACACGATTAATCTAATGAAATCGAATTTTCAAACCCTAACTATGGAAACTATTCTATTTGTATATTATAATTATTTTAAAGAAAAACTATTTTATAGAAAACTAATATCTTCCAAAATACTCTTTGTCCCTTTGAACATATAAGAGAAAGCACTAGTTCCAGCACCCAAACACCGCGAACTGGGAAGTGAAATCATGCCATAAGCATGATCTTTGTATGAAGGACAGAACTTTTGAGCCTTTGGTTCTCAAGAAGCATCACCAGCAGTAAGATTCAGTAACCCCCTACGCTGCACAGACAAAAATAGAACAGAACATGATACAGACAACAGAAACATTTTTGTGTCCTGGTCAGGTGTATTCTGGAGTATCCATGTGGTGTCAAATATGCATCCTACATGACGCAACACGGACACAGCACTTCAAACACAAAGGTGCCTCCTTTTTTAATATTTCTTTCTCATTTTGTAGTGTTTTCTTCGTACTAAACTAGAATCAGAGAAAAAGTTTCATATTGTAGTAAGAAAATTAAGGGGTGTTGATGGGGGACCTTGACGGAGAGAAAGACATTGCCCTGTCGCTGGAACTCGGCGAGCACGGCTAGGAGGTCCGTCCGGAGGAGGCGGGAGACGTGGGACTTCATGAAACTCTCCAGCCTTGGCGCCGAAGAGGCCACCCTCTTGAGCTCGTGCACCACGAAGAGTCCCTCTTTTCCCATCTCCTTCTTCCGCCGCCATATCGACAGGCTGGGGCTCGATGATAGTGATGATGAAGAATAAGAAGAACGATGAAGAATTGAAAGAGTTAGGGCTTTGAGCAATGAGCTAGGGTTTTGAGCTCTAATGGCGGAGGGGACTATGGAAGAAGAGAAGCGGAACATTTTGGAGTCATTCTTTTTGGGGATGGAGAGTTATGGAAGATAGCGGACGGGGAAGGAATAGGTCTAAGGCCTCGTTTGGTTCGAGGAATGCAAAGGAAAGGAAATTGATTCCTTGTATTTTCTTTCCTTTAGGAAATTATAATTTCTAGGCTTAATTGCAACTTGATACCCTCAACTATTTCAATTTTTCAACTTAATATCTTAAACTTTTTTATTTGACAACTTGATACCCTGAAAATAAATTGGACAAAAATATCCATAATCTAAACTTAAAACTACACCCCTACCCCTCATCCTGCAGTACCCCTCCGGCCACACCCCCTTCCGTCTCCCCCTCCGGCCACCCGGCCGCCCCCGTTCTTTTCCTTTCCTTTCCTTTCTCTCAACCAAAAAAAATAAAAAAAAGAGGAAGAGAAGAAAGAAAAAGAACGAGAGCAAAATGAAAAGGAAATAGTGATGGTGATGATTCGGTAGCTTCCTTTCCATTTAAAGCAAATCCCTATGGCTCTCCTCCACCATCCTCTCTTTTCCCTTGTGCTTCATCTTTTTCGTGCTTGTTAATAGCAAAGGTCCCCTCTTCTCCTCTGTCTCTCCCTCTCTTGCCATATAGTAAACATATAGTAAGATTAGAAAAGAATCGTATGATGCAAAGGGATCATGGTCTGGGGATGGACATGGGAGGAGGAGGAGGAATAGAGTGTTCTTCTTCGGTAGTGGCGGCGGCGGCGGCGGAGGAGGAGCAGATGCAGAGGATGGCGAAGGCGGAGATGGTGGTGCATCCTCTGTGGGAGCAGCTCGCGGCGGCCCCGGGGTTGGGTTGGATAGGGAAGGGAAGTGAAGAAAGGGGTAATGTTGTCTTTTTTTAAATTTTGGGTATGAAATTAAAAATTTTAAATAGTTGATGGTATTAAGTTGTCGAGTAAAAAAGTTTAGGGTATTAATCTGAAAAAATAGAATAGTTGAGGGTATCAAGTTGCAATTAAGCCTAATTTCTATAAACTTTTCTTTCCGGTGTTTGGAAAGATCGGGATTATAACCGAAATATATTTTTAATTTTTATTATAGTGTTTGGTGTTTGTAAGAAAAGAAAACAAAATCAAGTCAATTTTTCAAAAATATCCTCGTGCTAATAAAAATAATTATTACTTAGAAATATTTTTGTCTAAAAGATATTATAGATAAAAATGGTAAATAATATTATGAACATTGATATTTTGGTCAAAACTTTTTGTAATAAATGCGAAAAAGTTGGAGGGAAAGTGATTCCTTAGATAAATGGGAGGAACCACTTTCCCCCCCTATTTTCCTACCTCTTGGGAATCATTTTTCCTTTCCAACAACTTTTCTTTGGCTCCCAAACATAGGAAAGGAATCACTTTCCTTTCCCAAGCTCAAATTCCGGTAACCAAACGAGGCCTAAGTCTATTTTTGACACATCATCTTTATCCAACCTAAAATTATTTTGGAAATAGTTTTGTGAACATGCACACTAGATTTGACCACTATTTTGACACATAGTGATCCTCCACCAGTTTGCTCGTAGGTGCAAAATATTCGAATATATGTTCCGAAACGATAGTCAGTCCTCATCCTCATGAGCCCGAAAATCAGAAGAAAACGATGCAAAGAGATGATTTTCTATATAAATGAATGTAATGCATGGAACGATATCATTGTAATTATGTATATTCATGAAAGATTATAAGCCAAGTATGGCATATATTCGAGAGAAATTTAGAGCCTTGTAATTGATTCAAAGTTATCAATAAAGATATTTGTTTCCTTGTAGCATTGTGTTCATTTGATTTTTTGCAATATTATCCGTTGCTTAAATTTTTGCATCACAGTTCCACTGTGTTGGTGCCTGAATAGTCTATTTTTATTAATGTACAGATTTTAGTCATGTGCAAGCACAAATTGGCCTTGCCCGACATCACGCCTAAATGAGGAAGATTGGTTCCACAGAGATCAAATTGAGGACGAATGATTCTACGGAACCGGGACGTAACATCCTAACTCTAACCCTAACTCGAATAAAAATGATCACCCACCACAGCCACCACCACATGTCTGTGGTCGATGTAACCAGAAGTATCAACAATATACCCCATGATCGCACGTCCTACTAATTGAGTTCCTTCTATAGATGATCTTTCCATTGTACTTTACAACCTACATGTACCATGCATCTGATTCTAACTTTGTCTCTTGCCATTATTTGGCTCATCCACTTTACAAGTTTGGAAGTTGTCTTTCTTCGATTTCTATACATTTCCTGTGCGGGAGGTATTCCAGCTTATAGGTCGTGAGCCTCTGTCACCCCCAGTTTCCATGAACATGGGTATTTTGGTAATTTTCCACTTTAAAATTATTTTGAAATTATTTATTTATTGTATTATTTTGGGGTTGTTTGAGTCGGGTTCGAATTTCAACTCATTCCGACTTGTATCGAGAATCCGGGGTAGTTTTGACTCTAGCGGGCCCACACACTAGTTAGCCATGGCCCACATGTTAGTTATTTTAGTTAGTGACTAGGTTAAATTATTTTGGTTAGGATTAATTAAATTAGAGTTAGTTGGAATGACCAAACTACCCCCGACTTAAACCCCTTTCCATGCATGTATTAGTAAATAGACTAGAGAGGGGGCTTTTGGACTTTTCCCTAATAGGACAAAAGCCCTTTAATGGCCGGCCACCTATGGGTGGATAAGGCTCCATCAAACTTTATTATTTCCTCTTTCATTTTCTCTCTTGTTCTTCCCCAATTTTTCTAGAGAGCAAACCCTAGAAATTTCTCCACCAAATCCTTTCATTTTCTCACCCAATCTTCTTCCTTCCTTCTCCATTCTAGACAAGGAGGGAGCTACTCAAGTTTGAGGGGATTCGGAGCTTGTCCGTGTCCGTTTGGGACTCCTACGTGTCGGTGGCGTATCGGGATCGATTCGAGTCACCGAGAGGTATAAATCATTTTCCTCTCTCATTTCTCTCATGCATTAGATTTGTTTTGACCCTTAGGAATGACCCCCATGGTTTTGTGCCCATTGGTGTCCATTTTATGTCCATTTGGACACTTGTAGAGGTGTCCAATGTGTAGGATCGTGTCCTAATGGAAAAACCCCCTATTTGGACACATGTAAATTGTTTGTGTATTAATTTTAGGTTGTTCTAATATTATTCCAGTTTAGGAATAGTTTTTCCTATGTATCATAATGTATCATATTCCTAATATCTATATGTGTATATATGTGGTGATATATTAATATATATATATATATATATATATATATATATATATATATATATATATATATATATATAATGTGGTTTATATATATGGGGATATATATTATGTGGCGTGACTTTGTGATTTGGTACTGGGGAGGGGTCGGCCAAGTTTGGAGTAGTGTGAGTGGGGTGAGTAGAGTGAATATGAGGGAGGGGGAAACCCAGCTACCACTGCCCATAACACAGCCATATTGCTGACCACAAGACAGCCCCCAAACAGTCCAGATTTACCCTCCTTACTTGCTGTCCTATTAGCCACTTTACAGTCCCTTAAATCCCATGTTAGCAGTCCCTTAAATACCTATAGATGGTTGTCCTTAACACCTAGATGGCTGTCCATATGTAGCCTTGATGGGCTGTCCCTTTATTGCCCAAACAACAGTCCATGTACTGTCCCTTAGGACCAACACATGGCTGTCCCCATCTAGCCTATGGTGGCTGTCCAAATTCACCTAAAACAGTCACTTAAACCACCCCTCATTGACAGCCCTTAGTCCCATTTCCTGTCATTTACCTCCCCCTAAACCCAGCACTTGACAGTCCCATTTACACACCTACATTGCTGTCAAACCAGTCCATATACTGTCCTCTAACAGTCCTAAACACCACATAGTGGTTGTCCCCAATTTGCCCTGTAAACAGTCCATAATTCCCTTGATTTCTGTCCAGATTTTCACCTACATGCTGTCCCAAAGAACCATCACTTGGACTGTCCCCACAGTCCAGAATTTACCCCTTTACCTGTCCCCAAATGTAGCTCCCCTTCCTGAAAATTGTTTAAAATATTTTATTATTATTTATTTTATTGGTAATTATTAGATTTTATAATAATTAATTAGTTAATTATTACGGTAGATGGTATTAGCCATGATGGAGTTTTAGAGTGCATGGTGACTAGAAATCGTGGCACGGATAGTACCATGACGTGCTTGGACTAGTGTGTTAGTCCTGGTAGGGAAGGCCGAGCCATAGTGAAGTCCTAACTAGGAAAACCAGGCCAAGTTGCGACTTAACCCTTGCTAAAGTTTTATTTATTAATTAATTATATTATTGAGTTTAGGGATACCGATTATAACATTTTAGCCCGGGCTGGACCGAACTGAGCCCAACCCATGTAGTCATGCGGCACATCCGATGTCATGAGTGTTGACGTATTTTGGTGAGTGGGTGGTTTTCCGTTTTAACGATTTAATAAATATTCCTAAGTATTCATATTTTAATATTATTATTATTATTATTAGTGGATATTCAATGATATTGGTATAAATAGGTCCTTGTACGTTGGGAATTATTAGACCGTACAAACTGGTATGTACGCCATTATTGATTTATTGAAGTTCATTATTATTATTTTTATTTTTATTATTGAGGTTATTATATATATTATTATTTTACTAGTATTAGTTCTATTAATTTTGGTCAATTAAATATTATATATATATATATATATATATATATATATATATATATATATATATATACGGTCATATAGGTATAGAATTAGGCCCTACACTAGGACTAGAATATATCGGGATTTATTTAGATTTAATGGATATTACTATATAAGTATTTATTTGAGTATATAGATATATATACATATATATATATATAGATATATATATATCTATATATAAATATAGATATATATGAATGGTTGTATAATAAAAGAAAAAAAAGGGGAAAGAATAGGATACAGCACTATTCCCTTGCGGGAACAGTGGACCCCAAACAGCAGCAATTAGAACCGGCCAATAGGCCACAGGCCACATGTTCAACCTCCTCAGCACAAAGCCAATCTCCCAAGTCCCGAGCCCTTTAGGACTCTCAGCATTCAGTTTGTTATATATATATATATATATATATCGTGTATATATATATATACATATAGCGAGCCGAGAGGTTAAGAGAGTATCGAGGGATCAAACTATCAAACCATAGCAAACATGAGGGCGCGCCACCCCCGACACCCCGGGCGGCCACCCTGACCCCGCGCGCCGCCGCGGGAGAGTCGCTGCTGACCGGAAAGGGCGCGCGCGCGGTTTTGAAACGGCAGTCGCGAGAACGGGCAACCCCACTTCGATAGTTGAATTCTTCGCGCTCGCTGGTTCGTTTTACGAACCGTTTCTTCAGGTATGATCCCGACATAACCCACTCCGAGTCCCTTCAAATACTTAGATTTATTTGCGTCATGTGCATCGGAAAACGAGGCCGAAGTTCGGCGAAAACCTGTTCAAAACAGGGAACCAAACCAGTCCATGAACCCACTTTGGGAGATCGATTCCGATCGAACCAATGCCAGTTTAGAAATTCTACCTAAACAAAGTTTTAGAGCACGTATGGGACTTCACAACCTATCTTGTGTTTTCGAATTTCATTAATTATATGCAAAGTAAACAGTTTTCAAAGTTGAGAATTTATCTACGTAAAAACAGTATAGAAATTTCGAAAACTCATCCACACGACGTGCGTCCTGCCAAACCGGGCGACGTGGTCGTGCACCGTAGGCATCGAAAGCTGCGTAACGGCTTCGTGGTCGTGTAGGCTTTGGCGGAATTCAAATTGGTCGCGTGTGCGCGACGAATTTGATGCATATCCGTCGAAATTCACCGTATCGTGCACTTTGTAAATTTCTCAATTACTTTGTACACGCTCGTCAAATCGAGACAAAACTTGCGCCAGCAGGACCGTATCATTTTTCTGGTCCTGTATGCCAAATTTGGTCCAATTCTGAGATAGTTGAATCGTACGTCGTTTTGCGGGCCCCACGGTCCGACTCAACGGACGATTTTGTGCACGGCCCGCCGAAATCCAACTTTGGACATACGGTTGGGTTCGTATCGGAAAACTGAATCCGTAGACATGTAGTTTGACGATTTTAGAGACTGTTGACTCTGGCACGCTTTTCGATGCAAAGCGGGTCCAACGGCGGACATCGTTTTGATCCGAAATTACCGTTTTGCCCCTGTGTCCAGAATTGGACTTAAGGACAGGCAAACCTAGCTAATTTGACTATTCTGAGAACATTGGTAATGTTTATTTCAGCTTTCGGGGACTGTTGTACGGGTTTTGACTATTGTGGCACATTGAGTAGTTCAGACTGTCGGTTTCACCAGCAGAGGACCACAGGCGAGTACAGTTTATTGTCTGCATTTCGATATTGATTTTACTATATTTCATTGATTAGCCATTGGTTATGTGATTTTTATACTCTATTATAAATTGTTGAGTCGGAAATGAGAAGTACCAAGGATGTGTGATCCGACCGTAGACCGTATTTATTTTCATGCAGTAGATCTCGTAGACAGTGTTTATTTTCATGCAGTAGATCTCGTAGACAGTGTTTATTTTCATGCAGTAGATCTCGTAGACAGTGTTTATTTTCATGCAGTAGATCTCGTAAACTGTGTTTATTTTCATGCAGTAGATCTCGTAGACAGTGTTTATTTTCTGCAGTAGATCTCGTAGACAGTGCTTATTTTCTGCAAGTAGACCTCATAGACAGTGCTTATTTTCTGCAAGTAGACCACGTAGACAGTTCTTACTTTTCATGCAAGTAGACCTCGTAGACCGTGCGGTGTAGTGGCCCAGACTGATCACATATCAAAGGTACTTCTAACAGTTGGGGAAAGTATTTTGTGTCGATTTATTTGCTATTGGTTTTCTGTATTTCCTGTTTATTTTTAAAACTCATGATTGATGTCTAACATTTATTTTTTAGTCATTTTCTTTATTTGAAATTGCATTCAGTGAATTGTGCTCGTTCTATTCCTGACTGGAAACCAACATTTTCAGGTTAGCCGTGAATTCACTTAGCATGGGAGATACGGAGATACTTGCAGACAGAAGCTTAGAGACTAGCTAGATAGTTGAGTGGTAGTCATTCTATAATTGTACAAGTTTATGTTTTCTGCAAGGTAAAACTTGTGCTCTTTGTAAATTAAATTAATTTTTGTGAATGAGTATTATTTGTGATTTTGATCTTCATGGCCGTGACAGCGTTCTACCGCCGACACTGCGGCGTAGGCTGGCTTGGACACGTCTCGTATCTGTTTAATAAAAAAACTTGTGCGGGTCGTGACAAGTTTTTGTGGTGGCCCATGCAGGTCAGTTTTCGCAAATCATACGAACTCGTGATAGTACTTAAGTTAGTTGTACTGTTGCGAGCTTGCGACTAGAACCTGCTCATTCACGAACGAGGATTAATTTAATTTAAGAGAGTGACTAGGACTAGGAGTCCCTTATACAAGTTTACCGATGGGTAGTCTAGGCCATGCAATTTAGAAGAGGAGTTATTAGTTTTGATAGTTTGTCAGATCCTCGTAGGTATATTATTACCTCTTGATATGACGATATGATTCCATGTGGATAGAGTATTCACTTGGTGAGGCTGGGCTTCACAGAATTAATGATCTAACCTAGATGAATTGTTAATTCTTTATCTTTGCCTCTTAGTTATCATCCTCATATCTTGGTCAAATTGTCTATTTAGTTCCTATTTTTTTGCCTTAAGAGTTATTATTTTTTTATGTTATCTATAGATAAACCCCAAGTTAGTTCGATTCAAAATTTTCCTCAAAAGTGTGAATACACATGGAATAGATATTAGAATGTTGTAATTCTTTTATCTTCAGTTATTTTCTCCAGGATTAAATCTTTTATTTTAAGGATTGTGACTGGTAGGACAAATACTTACACTTAATTTTATAGTCAACATGTTTGAATCTCTAGGAGCTCATGAATTCTTACAGATATAGTTAAAGGAATGTTAGTTAACTCATGATGACAGGACAGCAGCGCACTGTCGCCATTATATGAATTATAGAGACCATAGATTCACTGTAGCCAGCAGCGCACTGGCAAGACACGACCCCTAGAGTTGAAATTGTTTAAGAAAATATAGGATATAGAATATTGCTAAAATATAGCTAGTGGTCCTATCCTGATCGTAGTTACCCTTGAGCCAATATTGGATAGAATTAAGAAGTGTTCGATTTTGTATCATGTTTGAGTTACGAAACCAAGGGTTTACCACAGCCAGAGTATACGGGCGAGGCGTAATCCGCGGTAAAATGACTTCAAACATGATTACAAGTTTGGGATACCATAGAGGATAGGACAATGTCATGCATGTCCCATAAGATCCAAAGCCGAGATTAGTGGAAGTTCTGTAAGTTGAGTAGCATGTCTCCCAACCTAGCATTATGTGTTTCTTGTGATCTATTGACGAGGTAATTAACCGACACTAATAGGTTACCAAGAATATAGAATCCAGAGTTCCACAACCCATTAGTTGACCAAGACCTTATGGACAGGAAGATTTTAGGAAGATTGTATAAGCAAGAACACCGGATGAGGTTTGATTCTCACGAAACTCGAACTACTTGTGCTTTCTTTCAAAAATCTTGCATAATTGTATTCGACTATCTTAACAAATGCTGCTATTACAGCTTAGTTTTGCAAGCTCACTCTGTTCTCGAGCTTGATTCGAGGCATATGTTTAGTGGGGACGCCTACTAACTTATTGTCTAATCAGAATCAGTGTATTATGGTCTGATCAACCATGATGCATTTGGTTCGCTCTTCGTTTAATTACACTACGTGGATGGAGATATATAGGTATCTAGGATCTCATCCGCGACTGCTTTGACAATTCCTCTTGAATTATACATTCGCCTTTGATCACGTGATTGTATTCAGTAACATCTTTCTTGAACTCTTTATTGTTTTTGTCTTTTACTGATTTGGAAAGACAGAAGCTCGTAAGTGGCAGAGAGATACCAAGTATCCCCATGGCTATGGTAGTTGTATACACAAGGGTAGTTATCGTCAGCCAGCCATGTAGTTGAGTTATTCGTTCTCCTCTCGACCCTCAAACTACTATTGAAATCCTCTAGTCATCTGAATTTGAAAATGATTAGGGCTTTACCCTTAGTCAAAATGCCAACCTATGAGACTATCTATTCTCAAGAAACCAAAGATTGCGAGTCTCTAATTATTTGCTGGAAGCTTGCCTTAACTAGCAACCCTTAAGCCTTGAACCAACCCTTCCTCGACCGAAGCCACAGTTAGATATGAGATGAGTGGACAATAGGGTAATCATTTACCGTGACACTCATCCCAAGATTGGTTTCCAACAAATATTGCTCTAGTTATGTAAGTTTTATTATTAAGACCTAACTAGTGTTGGAACACCACAGTCACTAGCTTAGCCAATACCATAGCTTAAATACCCTGTCACACTATGACCTACCAGTTGTCAACAGCAATACCTGATCACTACAACCCTTGTGACCATAGCCTGGCAGGTTTGACACAAATAGAATTTCTTGACTGAATTGTTAGAAATCTTTTCTTATGTTGTGCCTTGGAGTTGGTTACCCCATCGGAAACTCTCATATACTGCGGACGAGTAGGTCATTATATTTTATCGACCATGTGTCATTGTACACACTCGTTCTCCATTTATTGATGAAACGATCATTGAGTTGACTTATAATTACCGTATCCCGTTACGCCGTGCCTTATTCTTTATTAACAAGAGTTGAGGTACAATACCTGGATTTGGAATTCTTCTGACCTCATTATTCTTAAAACTATGTCCTAGCTTCTAAGGTGGGTAGACTGTAGGCCTTCTAAATTTTTAGGATATACGAGGATTATCGAATGATTAGAATAATTTCCATTGGGGTAATAATTAGTGCCTCGTGGATTCCCACTTTCCCTTTAGATCATTTGGTGTTCCCGTCGGTGACATAAATATTCGGAGCACGAGACCAGCCGATACCTTTCAACAAATTTCATACGCAAAATCTAGACGAGTCCACCTTCATCTAGGTATATCATGTCCCACTCAAACACGTCTCCTTGTACTCTATTTTTATGGTACGACTTTCAGGTCAAAAGGACTAGTTATAACCCTTACCATAATATCGGTATACCTTCCGACATCCACTAGAGCCGCAATCTCGACTCAAATCTTTCGACCCAATATATGGTGGTGACCTACTCGAAGCCCACTACGTACATGTCACTGGTGTGTCATTCAATTGTGTCTTCTCGTGCTACTTAAACACAAAAGTCACTGAAGACGCATTTTTGAATTTTGGGAACCTAGCAAACCAACCTGACTGACAACTAGCTCAACCAAAGGGTGGAAACCTATTCAAGGTCACCCTAACCTAGTAGAAGTAGTATAACCATTGGGATCTTGACCAGTCAATAGAGACTGAAATTCGAGGTTCATCCAACAGACGACTGATGTCCAATTGGGAACCCATTAAGACCCAATAATACCCATTCATGCATACCACCATAGTTGGACTATAAAACCGAACCTTCCGAAATAGGTCCCTATACCCTTTATGTTGTCTCCCTTCTTAGAATGTGAAGTCATTCGTAATCCTTATTCCATCTACCTGGAAGTTGCGATACGATCTTGCATTGCATTTATAACCCTTGCTCGTGTGTTTAAATAACCACAGAAAGGATCACAATCTTGATTTCTCAAATTATGTTCTATTATGGAACCTGTTCAGAATTTCGAGAACGGAACTTCTGTATTGCATGGATCGCATGCCACTCTACCTAACGAGGGGCTCTTCGACGTAGTAAGTGACTGAACTAGAGTAGCCATTCTAGCAAATAAGTCAATGGTTCATAAACTTCTTTCTATCGGCATCATTAGTTACTCTCTACCGCTCGTAAAACTTCATAATTACTCTCGATTATTTCTTCCCTATCTTCCTATCCTTCCTATTGCATAGCGACGAATGGTCATGATTATTGGAATTTACCAATATTTCGTAACTACCTGTGTAAGTTGGTTGCTTGTTAAAAATTTTGGTTCGCTTGATAGATAGGAGAGGTTTATAGGTGCCATATACAGTAGATATCTATTGGTAGCAATTATAGCAAGTAGTTGGATGATTTTAAAGCTTTGATGACATGAGATTTGAGGGAGTAGTGTGACCCAAGGTGGGTAGAAGTCCTCGAGATTTATGTAGTTACCAAAATGGCCAATGAGAGGGATATAAACTATTTTTGTGATTTAAGGAGATTAAGGTTCAGGTAAACTTCTTATTGTAAGGAATAGTTATGGATTAGAATTTCGAGGACAAAATTATTTTAAGGTGGGTAGATTTGTAGCCCCCCTTCCCGAAAATTGTTTAAAATATTTTATTATTATTTATTTTATTGGTAATTATTAGATTTTATAATAATTAATTAGTTAATTATTACGGTAGATGGTTTTAGCCATGATGGAGTTTTGGAGTGCATGGTGACTAGAAATCGTGGCACGGATAGTGCCATGACATGCTTGGACTAGTGTGTTAGTCCTGGTAGGGAAGGCCGAGCCATGGTGAAGTCCTAACTAGGAAAACCAGGCCAAGTTGCGACTTAACCCTTGCCGAAGTTTTATTTATTAATTAATTATACTATTGAGTTTAGGGATACCGATTATAACATTTTAGCCCGGGCTGGACCGAACTGAGCCCAACCCATGTAGTCATGCGGCACATCCGATGTCATGAGTGTTGACGTATTTTGGTGAGTAGGTGGTTTTCCGTTTTAACGATTTAATAAATATTCCTAAGTATTCATATTTTAATATTATTATTATTATTAGTGGATATTCAATGATATTGGTATAAATAGGTCCTTGTACGTTGGGAATTATTAGACCGTACAAACTGGTATGTACGCCATTATTGATTTATTGAAGTTCATTATTATTATTATTTTTTTTATTATTGAGGTTATTATATATATTATTATTTTACTAGTATTGGTTCTATTATTTTTGGTCAATTATATATATATATATATATATATATATATATATATATATATATATATATATATATATATATTTTTTTTTTTTTATATATATATATTTTTTTTATATATATATTATATATATATATATATATATATATATATATATATATATATATATATATATATTTTATATATATATATATATATATATATATATATATATATATATATATATATATATATATATTTTATATATATATATATATATATATATATATATATATATATATATATATATATATATATATATATATATATATATATATATATATATATATATATATATATATATATATATACGGTCATATAGGTATAGAATTAGGCCCTACACTAGGACTAGAATATATCGGGATTTATTTAGATTTAATGGATATTACTATATAAGTATTTATTTGAGTATATAGATATATATACATATATATATAGATATATATCAATATATAAATATAGATATATATGAATGGTTGTATAATAAAAGGAAAAAAAGGGAAAGAATAGGATACAGCACTGTTCCCTTGCGGGAACAGTGGACCCCAAACAGCAGCAATTAGAACCGACCAATAGGCCACAGGCCACATGTTCAACCTCCTCAGCACAAAGCCAATCTCCCAAGTCCCGAGCCCTTTAGGACTCTCAGCATTCAGTTTGTTATATATATATATATATATATATATCGTGTATATATATATATATATATATATATATATATATACACGATATATATATATATATATATATATATATATACACATATAGCGAGCCGAGAGGTTAAGAGAGTATCGGGGGATCAAACTCTCAAACCCTAGCAAACCTGAGGGCGCGCCACCCCCTGACACCCCGGGCGGCCACCCTGACCCCGCGCGCCGCCGCGGGAGAGTCGCCGCTGACCGGAAAGGGCGCGCGCACGGTTTTGAAACGGCAGTCGCGAGAACGGGCAACCCCACTTCGACAGTTGAATTCTTCGCGCTCGCTGGTTCGTTTTACGAACCGTTTCTTCAGGTACGATCCCGACATAACCCACTCCGAGTCCCTTCAAATACTTAGATTTATTTGCGACATGTGCATCGGAAAACGAGGCCGAAGTTCGGCGAAAACCTGTTCAAAGTAGGGAACCAAACCAGTCCATGAACCCACTTTGGGAGATCGATTCCGATCGAACCAATGCCAGTTTAGAAATTCCACCTGAACAAAGTTTTAGAGCACGTATGGGACTTCATAACCTATCTAGTGTTTTCAAATTTCATTAATTATATGCAAAGTAAACAGTTTTCAAAGTTGAGAATTATCTACGTAAAAATAGTATAGAAATTTTGAAAACTCATCCACACGACGTGCGTCCCGCCAAATTGGGCGACATGGTCGCGCACCGTAGGCATAAAAAGCTGCATAACGACTTCGTGGTCGTGTGGGCTTTGGCGGAATTCAAATTGGTCGCGTGTGCGCGACGAATTTGATGCGTATCCGTCGAAATTCACCGTATCGTGCACTTTACAAATTTCTTAATTACTTTGTACACGCTCGTCAGATCGAGACGAAACTTTTGACAGTAGGACCGTATCATTTTTCTGGTCCTGTATGCCAAGTTTGGTCCAATTCTGAGACAGTTGAATCGTACGTCGTTTTGCGGGCCCTACGGTCCGACTCAACGGACGATTTTGTGCACGGTCCACCGAAATCCAACTTTGGACATACGGTTGGGTTCGTATCGAAAAACTGGATCCGTAGACATGTAGTTTGACGACTTTAGAGACCGTTGACTCCGGCACGCTTTTCGGTGCAAAGCGGGTCCAACGGCGGACATCGTTTTGACCAGAAATTACCGTTTTGCCTCTGTGTCCAGAATTGGACTTAAGGACAGGCAAACCTAGCTAATTTGACTATTCTGAGAACATTGGTAATGTTTATTTCAGCTTCCGGGGACTGTTGTACGGGTTTTGACTATTATGGCACATTGAGTAGTTCAGACTGTCGGTTTCACCAGCAGAGGACCATAGGCGAGTACAGTTTATTGTCTGCATTTCGATATTAATTTTACTATATTTCATTGATTAGCCATTGGTTATGTGATTTTTATACTCTATTATAAATTGTTGAGTCGGGAATGAGAAGTACCAAGGATGTGTGATCCGACCGTAGACCGTGTTTATTTTCATGCAGTAGATCTCGTAGACAGTGTTTATTTTTATGCAGTAGATCTCGTAGACAGTGTTTATTTTCATGCAGTAGATCTCGTAGACAGTGTTTATTTTCATGCAGTAGATCTCGTAGACAGTGTTTATTTTCATGCAGTAGATCTCGTAGACAGTATTTATTTTTTGCAGTAGATCTCGTAGACAGTGCTTATTTTCTGCAAGTAGACCTCGTAGACAGTACTTATTTTCTGCAAGTAGACCTCGTAGACAGTGCTTATTTTTCATGCAAGTAGACCTCGTAGACTGTACGGTGTAGTGGCCCAGGCCGATCACATATCAAAGGTACTTCTAACAGTTGGGAAAAGTATTTTGTGTCTATTTATTTGCTATTGGTTTTCTGTATTTCCTGTTTATTTTCAAAACTCATGATTGATGTCTAACCTTTATTTTATAGTCATTTTCTTTATTTGAAATTGCATTCAGTGAATTGTGCTCGTTCCATTCCTGACTGGAAACCAATATTTTCAGGTTAGCCGTGGATTCACTTAGCATGGGAGATACGGGGATACTTGCAGACAGAAGCTTAGAGACTAGCTAGATAGTTGAGTGGTAGTCATTCTATAATTGTACAAGTTTATGTTTTCTGCAAGGTAAAACTTGTGCTCTTTGTAAATTAAATTAATTTTGTGAATGAGTATTATTTATGATTTTGATCTTCATGGCCGTGACAGCGTTCTACCGTCGACACTGCGACGTAGTCTGGCTTGGACACGTCTCGTATCTGTTTAAAAAAAAAAACGGTGCTGGTCGTGACACCAAATCCTCACCTTAACACCCTTACAAATTCAGTCCACTATATGAGCCTTGTGTGTGTGTGGGTAAGAGCCTAGTATATGTAGTTAGTGCCTATAGGATAGCCTATATCTAAACTAATAGGAAAACCCATAGAGAAGCCTATTAGAGTATGATATCATGTGAGAGTGTGGTGTGTGAGTGAGTGTGATATTATGTGAGAGTGTTGTGTGTGAGTGAGATATGATACATGGTAAGGTATTGGTAGGGTAATGTAGGCTTTACCTAGGAATAGGATATTTGGAGTCTAGAGTCTAAGATAGGGTTAGAACTTGATTCCCTTGGTTGGTAATGATCAAATATAGTGCTCATAGACTAGTTTTGACGTCGGTTGACCATTTTGACCAAAAGTCAACAAAAGTCAACCGAGAGTCAAACTTAGTCTTTAAGCGACTAGATTTGACCGAAACCAAACCAGAGTTGACTAGTTAACTGAAAGTCAACAGTTGGTCAACATTAGACTAGCTTGACCTAGAGTTGACCAGAGTTGACCAGAGTTGACTTTTTGACCAAAAGTCAACTATAAGTCAACCTTTGACCCCGTTTGACCTAGTTTGACTTGGATTGACTCCCAGTGACCTAGTATGACCTAGTATGAACCAGTATGACCTAGTATGACCCAGTTTGACCTAGATTGACCTAGTTTTGACTTAGACTTGTATTCATGACTTGAATTAGTTTCCTTTTTCAGTATTAAGCCCTGTTTGACTCATAGTATCTTATTTTAGGTCTGTGATCACTCTGAGCGTCTGTTCACCCTATCGGCTCAGGACCATAGGCAAGTACATTCACTGATAGTTTTCATTGTCTTGATATCTACTATATCCGATTCAGTTGTAGTATTTTACATGATTTCTGACACGACAGTTCACGGACTAGTATACGTCGGATCCTGTCATGAGATGTTATTCCTGGACTCCCTTGGTATATGAGTATATGATATTTTTGTGTTTTTGTACTTATATAGACATTGATTTGGGAGTGGGCTGGTCCCCTGCTCTCGAACCCTGTGTCATGATGTGCCATGTTCGGATCCGTGATACTATTCGGGAATGGAGGAATTATTAGGGGTTATGTGATCAAAGCCTCCCTGTAACTATATTTTGCTAGCGCCACCCTCACCTCACGTAGGGTGTAGCAGATACCCCATTACCAGTTATCCAGGTTGGACGACATGACTCTCCGTTGAGGACACCACGGATTGCCGGGCCAAGTGGATAACCATCTCTTGCTTTTCTAGCCGATCACATATCGCTCTAATAGTTCAAATCACCTTTTACATTTATTAGCGTATCTTATATTCCAGTTCAGCTTTACTTTTTGTACTTCTCACCATGCTATGATTCCATTACTCACATGCTCTACCTGTTTTTATACTGTGCTATGTTTTGAGACTAAGTCCTATTTGAAAGAAGGGTTACAACTCCGGTCCCTGTTTGGTTCAAGGGTTGTAACTCGGTTTTCAAATGGTTCCCAAGTCGCCTATATCTTTGTCTTGTATTTCATTATTGCTGTCTCTTTAAGTATTTCTCAATTCATATGGAACTGCTGTTGGTGTTTGTACTTGCTCATTTTCCTGACAGGATACCGTTAACAAATTTTACAGATGATTCAGAGGCTGATTGCCCGACCTACTATGGGGTTGAGTCTGATGGATTAGACTTAGACCGTGGCTTATTGGTAGAGCCACTAGACTTTGCTCATCCTGAGTAGCATAGTTTAGTTAGGTTTGCCTGGCCTGCGAGCCAGCTAGTACATTTCAGTTGTAGTATCTTTTACATATATTTTCTGAGACTCTGGATGTTTGTGTATAGCTCTGACTTGAGGATCTTGGACTCATTTTTTGTTTTATCTATCATATCTCTTTTTTATGCTATCTACCTTAGTTTGATATATGTGATTGAGACTGTATTGCTATGTCACCTCCATTCGGAGTGTATATACTGTACAGGTACATTTATCTGTTTTAGTCATAGTATTTACAGACCCTATATATAGCATTCTACCGCCGATTCTGCGGCGTAGGCTGGACGTAACCACGTGCTCGTGCCCCTCTTCAGGGTGCGGGTCGTGACAGCCTCCATGGATAAGAGATAAATATCCCTTGGTCGTATGGTACTTGGAAGTTTGTACCTCTCTCACCTGGTCATTTTCGTATTAGTTGGTAGTAGGTGTTTACTGTTAAGCATAATTCAGATGGCTTTATTGAGTGCTTGAAAACATGACTTGTTGCTCGAGGATTCACTTACTAGTATGTGCTTGATTATAAGGATAACTTTTCTCCAAGTACTTAGCTTAAGATTGCTCGTATGTTGATTTATCTTGTGGGACATAGAGGTTGGCTTTACATCAGTTGGATATCAAGAATATTTTTAGCAATGATGATTTGACTAAGACTATATATATGCAACAACCTATTGGTTATGAAACTGCAAGGAAGTCCTTTGTGTGTCACATATGCAAGTCTATCTATGGTCTCAATCAATCCCCTCATGCTTGGTTTGACAATTTCAGTCAAGTAGTTCAAACAATTGACTCTACTCAGAGCATTGGTGACTTCTCATTATTTATCCATAGTTGAACAAGGGACAATGATTCTCTTAGTTTATGTTGATGATATTATTATTGTTGGTGATGATACGAGCAGGACTTCTATAATCAAAGAACAATTGTCTTCTCATTTTTATACCAAGAATTTTGGACTTCTTAGATATTTTTTGGGAATCGAGGTTGGTAGACATTGTTTTTTCCTTATCTTATCTCAACATAACCGTTCTATGGATCTTATGTATGGTGCTAGCTACTTGGGGTGTAAGCCAACTTATATGGATGCGAATTTGAATCTCTCCTCTCTTTGTGTTGCTTATGATTCATTACTACTAAAGCCATATTATTATCGACGTTTTATGAGACAAATGATCTATTTAATTGTCACCCGTCTTGTTATTTTCTTTATTGTCAGTAATGCGAGCCACTATATGCATACTTCTAAAGTATCTCATCTTCCTACTTTTAAGCTTATTCTTTACTACCTAAAGAGATCTCCTAGACAATGACTCTTTTATCGATCTTTTTTTAATTATCTTTGACTGTGTATATATGTTGATGCTAATTATATAGGTTCAGTTGATGAACTCCGATCTATGAGTAAATGATGTACTTATTTGGCGACAACTTTGATACTTGGTGGAGTAAGAAGCAAATTGTTGTTGCTAGATCTTTTGTGAAGCTGAGTATCACGCGATATCCCATACAATTTATGAACTAATATGGTTGAGGAGTTTGTTTATAAATCTTGGTGTAGCTATTTCTCTTATGTGATTCTACTATGATAACCATGCAGCTATTCATATTGTGAAAATCTAGTGTTTCATGAGCGTACAAAATATATTGAGTTTGTCATTTCATTCAGGAGAATGTCAAGCTTCGTGAGGTCAACCTCCAACATGATCCTGTTGCATCACAAATCGTATATATTCTTACTAAGGTCTTGCCTCACCAACTTTATCTCCACTTCTTGTCTTAGCTTGGAGCTTATGACATGTATGCTTCAGCTTGCGGAATAGTGTAGAAACTTAGAATCGTTGTTTCTTCTTAGTTCTTAGATACACCGAATATGCTCAAGGAGGGAATCAACCACTTACCTATATACATGTAACTCTTCTATTCTAAATAATTTATACATTAAGTTGAGCCAATTTTCCAACAATAACAACTTATTAAAAAGCTTTTGAAAAGTTTATTCAGTTTCAGGTAGCTTTTGATAGCGACCTTCTACATGCTGTCAAAAGTTGCTTATGCTAGGAACTTTTGAAAAATGTCAACAATTATAAGTGGGAGGCACTTGTCAAAAGCTATCCCAAAATTGAATCGACTTTTCAATTTATTTGATAAGTTGTCATTACCAAACAATCTTGGATGTATTTACAGGAAAAAAAGAATGAAAAGAAAATATCTCCAATAAGCAATCCCAAATCCACTACTTATTTTTTATTGCTTCCAGTCAGAGTCGTTTGTGAGCATGTACAAGTTGTGCGATCGCATATGACCCAACAATCGGATGGTCCCAAAATTTTTAACCTCCGTATAGATTACTAATGTGAATCTCCATTTTTAGATTCAGGTCTCCTTGTTTTTTTAGAAACTGCATTAACACAAATAAATGCTATTTTTTATAGTTAGATTTTTTTTTAGTATTTGTACATGATCATTAGAATGTCAGAAACGACCATGCTTCAAGTTTTTGTAAAACAATAACACTCTAAAACCAAGTTTTACGACTAGTAATTTACATTTTATCATATTTGTTCAAATGTCAATTTTTAAAACGAAAATGCTATTTTGTCCGTCCGCGGAGGGTAGCCGCGCTGGCACATGCCCGCGTGGCGGCCAACCATTGCCTCTCATTCCCTCCCACTAACACGGGCCCATCCCCGGCCGGAGGCTAATGGCGACGCGTCATGTGGCTATGGGTTGGCACGGGCAGTGGCGGATCCAGAATGATATTCTACTGGGGGCACAGTCATAAGGGGTTCGGAGATAACATCCCCAAAATTTAATTTCTCAATTAAAGACTTCACAAATTTAATTTTGATATAACTTGATTTTGACCTAATTTGATTTTGAAATTTATTTTTGTAGTTTGTTTTTCTTCCAACAACAACTCTTTCGACCTCCGTCCTTCACTCCTCCTTCGGATCTCAAGTCTTCAACAACTTTTTTCTTCCGATAGCAGCAAACAAGAGCACATTTTCTATTTTTTTGGGTGGAGGCTGGCTCAGCCGCTCAGAAGAAGAAGGGAAAGAAGAAAAGAGTAGGGTTAATGGGTTATTGTAATGTTTGCTGTGAGTGCCTGCTGGCTTGAAGACTTGAAGTGGCTTCTTCTTTGTTTTTTTTGTGTGTGGTAGTGGTGTGGGCCCCACCCGCATCATGTGATGCTGCTGCTTTGGTTTATTTCTCCACTGGGGGCACACACCCCCGGAATTGCTAGCCCTACAACCTTTTCAAACCCACTGCTCACTACTTAAAAAAGAATTCCACCGGGGTCCCGCCCTCCAGTGACACCCACGTACATCCGCCCCTGGGCACGAACAATCCTAACGACGGACAAAATAGCAGCTCCCTTTTTGAAAAGTTTGATTGAACTATGATTTCGATATACACATTTTAAACTTACAAATGGATGACATTCTGCAAAAAAATGTTCGTCCGAAATAGAACCAATTTAGTTTACTACCTGCGTTCGACACCCTACAAAATCTGTATTCCAAATGTGCCATGTCCAAACACAAACAGCACCTCAACTGCATAGAAGTTTGACAATGTAAGTCTTGGTTTAAAGCCCAACAGGCCCATAAGTCCACATACATACATGCATACGTAATGTTATAGGCTTTACTTTCTGGAAGTTTCTTGAACGTGTCAAAAGGAAGACGTCTCTAGCGTTAGGGTCCGTTTGGTAAACCGTATTTGGAGGTGGAATTTGGGTTTTTATGGATTTGGAGACAAATTCATGGAATCCTATGTTTGGTTGGAGATGGATTTGGATATGGAAAGTATGACAAAATCCAAAACTTGGATTTGGTTGGATTTTGGTGGAAAAAATAATTATTCTTTAATAATTTCGTTAAAATATTTATTATTTAATAATTTTGTTAAAAATTAGTAAATTAAAAATTAGTTAATGTTTAATAATTTCGTTAAAAATTAGTTAATTAGTTAATTTCGTTATAATCATAATTAATAATTTATTAGTATTATTATAATATTAATTAATAATATTTTATTATTTAGTTAATAATCATAATTTACTAGTATTATTATATTATTATTATAATATTAATTAATAATTTATTAGTATTATTATAATATTAATTAATAATCATATCCTATGTTTAGTATTATTAATTAAAAAAAATGGTTAATTAGTTAATTAGTTAATTTTGTTATAATCATATTAATTATAATATTAATTAATAATTTATTAATAACTATTTTATTATAATCTTAATTAATAATATTTTAATCACAATTAGAATCATATTTTATAATAATTTAATTAATAATTTACTAATCATAATAATATCTATTCTACTATATAATAGGAAAACTTAGATGGTTAAACTTTTGAATTCCGAAAATACCCTTACATACTTATACTAATTAAAAATAGTTCATTAATTTTAATAAGGATAACTTAGTAATTAGGAAGACTACCATTTGGTTTTCCTAAAGAGTCTTCCTAAACTAATTAAGAAATGTTAAAATACGTGCAAGGCACGTGCACATATGCTAGTTAATTATAATTACTATTTTTAAAATATTTAATTTATAGTTAATTAATCTTTAATTATTAATTATTAATTTATAATTACTTAATTACTTAATTATTAATTTATTACTTAATTATTAATTATTAATTATTAATTATTAATTATTAATTTATAATCGTTAATTATTAATTATTACTTAATTTTTAATTACTTAATTATAATCGTTAATTAATAATCATTAATTATTAAACGTTAATTATTAATCGTTAATTATTTAATTATTAATTATAATTGCTTAATTTATAATCGTTAATTATTAATTATTACTTAATTATTTATTACTTAATTATAATTACTTAATTATTAATTATTAATTTATAATCGTTAATGATTAATTATTAATTTATAATCATTAATTATTAATTATTAATTTATTAATTATTTAATTTATAATTACTATTATTAATCGTTAATTATTAATTATTTAATTTATAGTTATTAATTATTAATCGTTAATTATTAATTATTAATCTTTAATTATTAATCTTTATTTATTTAAAAATTAACTAATTATTAATTATTAATTTTATAATTAATAATAACTAATCGTCAATTATTAATTACTAATCGTTAATTATTAATTTTATAAATAATAATAACTATAATTAATCATAATTAATTAATACCTTAATTATTGATCATGACTATAATTTAATTATTAATCATAAAACCAAATCCTATGTTTGGTTGGAGTTGAATTTGGAGTTGGATTTGAATAGTAAAATCCATGATTTGGATTTGGAGGATTTCCAAATCCAAATAGTAAAATCCGGTTACCAAACAAGCCCTTAGAGCATCCACAGTATAACTTGTTTCAAGTGCTATATTTGACTTTGGCACTCCAAATATGGACTGAGTCCAGTAGCTCCTCTATAGCCATGGGCCCACCAAAAGTAACCGCTCATTTATTTTCTTCCTCTCTCTCTTTCTTTCTCTCTCTGTTCCTTTTATTTTTTCACACAAGTCTTTCTTCCCCCTTTATTTCTCTTCTTCTTCTTCTGTCGGTGTTAGAGTTCCTTCCCTGGAACCCAAATTGAGGTGGAGATTTCAGTCCAGATGCCATGAGATCTTCTGCAAATGTGAATATGGGAAGAAGAAAAGACAAATTGGAAGGGAATTGAATGGAGAATAGTATTGAAATTGGGGATCTACAATAGCTACCAGTAACTATGAATTAAGAGGCTAAGGTTGCAAATCACAGCTGCCTATTCCTCTCTCGATCTGGGTATTTATAAGCTATACCCGGATCTGTTACAGCAGTGGACTGATACCATAGTGTATCAGTTAGTTATTTACAGTTAACATCCTTTTGCAGAGCTGGCAATAGAGGGTGACTGGATTACTACTTATGATGCACTTCCCTGAGCTGGCAACGAGCTGGCAATGATGACAATGCATCCTTCCCTGAGCTGGCAACAAGCTGGCAATGATGACAATGCATCCTACAGATTGGATTGTAACAATACTCCCTCCATCAATTTGACCTTGTCTCAAGGTCAAAATGAGGGAAAGTCTTGATGAATTCTTCATAAGGCATCCAAGTGGCCTCCTCTGCAAGGCCATCCTTCCAATGGATCAACAAATCCACTGCAGCTTGATTTTTCCTCTGAACAAGTCTTCTCTCCAGAATCCAATGAGGTTCGAGAATGAGTTCTTCCCTCTGTGTAGGTATGCCAGTTGAACTTCAGTGTGGTGTCCTATTTTCTTCTTCAGCTGGGACACATGGAATACAGGGTGTATGAGGGCTCCTTCTGGCAGTTTAAGCTTATAGGCCACTTGTCCCACCCTTGACAGAACTTGGTAAGGCCTATAGTATTTTGGAGACAATTTTTGGGGTCTTCTATGAGCTATAGTAATCTGCCTATAGGGTTGAACTCTCAAGTAAACCCAATCACCTTCCTGGAACTCTCTATCAGTTCTGTGCATATCAGCCATCTTCCTCATCCTGTCTTGAGCTAGAGTCAGGTTGTCCTTCAGAACTTGTAAAGCATTGTCTAGTCATAAGATCCTCTGCCACTGTTCTATCAGTGATGAATCTGATGAATAAGTGAGAATGTGGGGAGGTTTCCTGCCATAGACAGCCTCAAAAGGAGTGACCTTAGTGGCAGTGTGCCAATTGGTATTAAACCAAAATTCTGCCCAAGAGAGATTTTGCTCCATTCTTTAGGCTTATGGCTACAGAAGCATCTCAGGTAGCCTTCTATGCATCTGTTTGTTACCTCTGTCTGTCCATCAGACTGAGGGTGATAAGCAGTATATATTGGAGTTTGGTATCCTGTAATTTAAAGAATTGTTGCCAAAATTGACTAGTAAACACAGGGTCCCTGTCTGAAACTATTGACTTAGGCATGCCATGTAATTTGAAGACTCCATCAACAAATACTTGAGCTACCATATTAGCAGTGAAAGGGTGTGTTAATGCAAAGAGATGATGTATTTAGAAAGTCTATCTACCACTACCATAATAGTTGTCTTGTGATGGCTAAGTGGTAATCCTTCTATAAAATCCATAGATATCCTCCCAAATGTTTGGGAATAGGAAGGGGTTGTAGTAGGCCTGCAGGGAGAGTTGTTTCACTTTTGTTCTGTTGCAAATATCACATGCCCTTACATAATTTTTGACTGCTTTCTTCATACCTGGCCAATAGCATACTCTTTTGAGTCTTTGGAGTGTTTTGAGAGTACCTGAATGTCCTGCCTGCAACATATCATGATGCTCTTTTAACATAACTCCACAAAATGGAGTTAGGATCTATCAACAGCCTGCTCTTGTAATACAGTAGGTTGTTAACCATCTATACTTTGTATTGTTTACTAAGCCTTGTTCCCATTTCTTTTCATGCTGGCATAGTAGTCAGACTGCTCCATTGGTTTTTGAAAATTGAGCCAATCTGCTTGTACAACAGTCACTGCTTGTAAGTTGGCATCCTCCTTCCTGGATAGCTATCAGCTGCTTGATTCTCCCTACCTTCTTATACTCAACTGATAATGAAACCATGTAATTTTAGGATCCACTTATACTGTGCATCAGTGTACACTCTGTTAAGCATATACTTCAATGGTTTGTGGTCAGTTCTAATAGTAAATTGTCTTCCCACACAGATACTGACTCCATTTTTGACTGACAGAAGAATGGCTAACATTTCTTTCTCATAAGTGGATAGTGATTTAGCTCTTCCCTTCAAGTGTTGGCTCAGATAAGCTATAGGCCTCCCTTTCTGCATTATACAGCTCCAATCCCCCATCAGATGCATCACATTCCAGACAAAGTCTTCCTGAAAATTTGGCATAGTAAGAACAGGTGGTGTGTGAGTGCTTCCTTCAATAGTTCAAAGATTTCTGTGCTTGTTGTCCCCAACTGAAAGAATTTTTCTTGAGTAAAGAGTCAGTGGCCCTGCTAGGATTCCATACCCTTGTATAAATCTTCTATAGTCCTGTGAGCCCAAGGAATCCCCTTAGTTGTTTACAGTGTAGGACTGGCCATTCTAATATTGCTTGATTTGTCCTGGTCCACTTCTATCCCCTGCTGGAAATAATATGTCCCAAGTACCCTACCTGCTCCTGAGCAAAGAAACACTTACTTCTCTTGATTTTTTGCTGAGCTTCCAACTGTCTGAAAACTTGTTCCAGGTGACTATAATGAGTCTCAAGACTTGGGCTGTAAACTAGTATGTCATCAAAGAATACTAGTACAAATTTTCTCATATATTCTCTAAAAATATCATTCATCATGGCTTGGAAAGTGGATGGAGCATTAGTAAGCCCAAAGGGCATTACTAGAAACTCATAGTGCCCTTCATGAGTTCTAAAAGCTGTTTTGTGTACATCCCCCTCCACCATTCTCACTTGATGATACCCAGCCCTCAAGTCCAGCTTAGAGAAAAACTTAGCTCCATGCAGCTCATCAAAAAGTTCTTCAATGAAGGGTATAGGAAATTTATCTTTGATGGTGATTTGATTTAATGATCTATAGTCAATGCACAGCCTCCAGGACCCATCAGATTTCTTCACTAGAATCACAGGTGAGGAGTAAGAGCTGTTACTGTGTCTAATTATGCCAGAAGCTAACATCTCTTGAATCTGCCTCTCTATTTTTTTTGTGCAGAAATGGATGTTTATAAGGTCTGCAACAAACAGGAAGAGCATTAGGAATAAGAGGTACCTTGTGGTCATAGGATCTTTGGGGAGGTAATCCTTTTGGCTCTTCAAATAAATGCTGGTACTTTTTCAACATAGAATTAAGCTCTTCATCATGTACTTCCTGGCCCTTTGAGTTTACTGGATCCTCTTGCAGGTAGCATAGTTGAATAAGGAACATCTGTGCCTTCTGTCTCCACTCTTTGTTATTTGTCTCTTGGAATTGCTGGCAGTTAGGTGTGAGGCCTTGTAACTGATGTTCAACTCCCTGTAGTGCAAACTTCATGGTAAGTTCCTGGAAATTCCAATTGATATTTCCCAGAGTACGTAACCAACTTGCCCCTAGCACAATTTGACAGCCTGTGAGAGGTAATAACAACAGGTCAGCTTCAATTTTAGTGCCCTGGCACTCCATCACTACCCCATTACAGATCCCTTTACTGGTAAGTCTGTCTCCATTAGCTACCATGACTTCAAATGATTTATTTTCAGTTAAAGTAAGCCCCAATCTTTCACTGAATGTTGAGTCAATGAAGTTATGTGTAGATCCTGAATCCACAAGTATCATGGCTGGTTTGTTCTTGACTGTTCCTCTGAGCTTCATAGTAGAGGGTTGGGTCATACCTGACAGAGCCTGCAAAGATATTTCAAATAAGCTCTGTGTAAGATCAGTATAGCAGTCTGATTTCTCTGGTGAAGGGATGTCAGTTTGGAAATCCTCCTGCTCTTCATCAGCCACCAACATAAACAATCTCTTCTCTTTACACCTATGGCCTTTTGCCCATTTTTCATCACACATGAAACAGAGACCTAGGTTTTTCCTCCTTATCAATTCACTAGGAGATATTGTAGTAGAGTGAGGTCTGGCAGTAGTAACAGGCTTCACATCTCCTCTGGGTTGAGTAGTATTTTTGGTATTTTCAGTATTGTTCATTGAACTTCCTGAATTGTTTTTGTGATAATAAGCACTGGGCCTGTAACTTTGATAGCTAAGAGTTTGGCTTCAAACAATTTGGCAGCTTGCATTGCAGCAGATAAATTCACAGGACTAGCTACCAAAACTTCATACCTCACTTCATCTTTGAGTCCCCCCACATAATTGCTAATCAAACACTGCTCAGGTAGCCATTGTACCCTTTGTAGTATTTTCTGAAATTGCATGGTGTACTCCTGGACAGTCCCTTCTTGCTTTAACATTTTCAGTTCAATTATGTGATCTGTTAGTTGGGAGGGACCATACTGCATCCTGATGGCTTGGCAAAATTCCCCCCAAGTCATCACTCCTCCTTTAGTTTTCATCACCCAATCATACCAATAAGCTGCTGAGTCTTTCAGTTGAACTGAGCAAACTCTAATCTTATCATACTCTGGGACAGCATAATAAGTGAAATAATGGTGGACTCTCAACAACCAAGCTTCTACATCCCCATCTCCACTAAATTCAGGCAATTTGAGTCTGAGATTGGGTTGCCCTCCTCCATGTCCAGCACTAAATTGTCCTGTTGGTGCTCCTAATGGAGTTGGATTGATAATTGCAGGACTTTGTGTGGGCTGCTGCAACACATGCCCCATGTTTCCTCTGGCACTATGATTGTTCACATGTTGATTATAAGGAGTACACTCATATTGATTCATTGGTGCATTAAATTCCATATTGCTGCTAACAACTTGTGAAAAATTTTGATTACTTGCAAAAGAAGTTACTGCAGGAAACATTTGGGGAGCTGGTGTGTTCATTGGTGGAGACATGGCCAAAGAATTTGGGCTCATTCCCACCCTCGATTTCCCAAGTTCTTCAATCAACAACTCAAATCGATGCCCTAACAAATCAAATTTGTTACTAAGAGTGTGCACCGTACCTTCGAGCGAAAGGAACCGTTCCTCTGCTATGGGACTTCGTCTGGCATCAATCATCTGGTCGAGAGAATTGGCTACTCGATCCTTGCTCATCACTCGCCTCCGCCACTGGATCCAGTGGCTCTGATACCAAATTGTTAGGTTCCTTCCCTGGAACCCAAATTGTGGTGGAGATTTCTGTCCAGTTGCCATGAAATCGACTGCAAATTATAGAAAGAAGACAAGCTAAATTGGAAGGGAAATTGAATAGAGAATAGTATTGAAATTGGGGATCTACAATAGCTATCAGTAATCTATGAATTAAGAGGCTAGGTTGAAAGCACAGCTGCCTATTCCTCTCTCGATCTGGGTATTTATAGGCAACCGGATCTGTTACAGCAAAAGGACTGATACACTATGGTATCAGTCAGTTATTTACAGTTAACACCCTGTTGCATAGCTGGCAATAGAGGGTGACTGGATTACATTATGATGCACTTCCCTGAGCTGGCAGAGCTGGCAATGATGACAAGGCATCCTTCCTGAGCTGGCGGCAATGATGACAAGATGACAATGCATCCTACAGATTGGATTGTAACAGCCGCTCCTTGTCGAAGGGCTCATCGATCCCATAGTCGGTCGAAATAGTGAACGAGTCATCGAAGGACCAACTTCTCGCTGGCGACGTGGAGAGGGACGTAGCTCCTCCTCCTTCCGTCGGCTCCTCGAGGAATTCGTACGAAATTAGAGGAGAAGAAGCGGGCGTCGTCGATTTTTGCTACGACAGTAGGAGAAGGGGGCGACGTGGCTTTGTGCTGCGGCAGCGGAGGAGGAGGCCATTTATACAGGTTTCCTTCCCTAGCACAATTTTATTTCTACATGTTTCATGAGTTTACTCAAGGAAAAGTGATCTATTGGCACTAATTCATGATAAAAAACACAGTTATTCAAATTAGGTTTTGAGAGCGGAGATTGATAAGTGCGTGGCCTAACTAATATGTTGATATTGGTACCACTACAATCAGTAAGAAATGAATATATTGATATTGTAGCGGAGATTGATATGTGCGTGGCCTAACTAGCTCCAGTATAACTCTAGCAATCTAGTATATTGAATCACATAAAATATATTGATATTGTAGCGGAGATTGATATGTGCGTGGGCTAATTGATGTATAACTCTAGAATGGTATCTCCATGATTCAATATAAAAACTTGAAACTGCTTGCTTTTTAATTGATGGTCATCTTAAATCTTGGTTCCATGTATGGGTTCTGTATATAAAGATCTAACATTTACTTCATTTTTTCTTTTTTTTTTTGTAAAATTAAGAAAATTAGACCACAACCTAAAATTTGTGTATAGTTTTTTTTATCATCATTTATACCATATTTTTTATGCTTATACGCGATGCGAAGATTTTATAGCCCAATTTTATGTCTACTGAGTTGTTATTAAACATTTTTTCATGTCAGGTTATTTGGCACTTCAAACAAAAATAATGGATCCCGCTACTCCGACACCATCAACATGCTTCACAACAACCTCCCCAAACAAACAACGGTTCCTTCCAAAATTTTCTGCATCTTCAAGTACCATATCCTACCCAATGGCCATCCGAAATGTCATTTACCCCATCACCAATGCAAGCTGCCCAAGCTGCAGCATTTGCATCATTTTTCAACAACACGTACTCACCAAAATCAGCCTTATAATCCTAATCCTTTATCTAGTGGTGGATCCAATTTAGAATCCCCTTCAGCCCAGTTTCCATCAAATGTTGAATCTTAACCCTCTTTAACTCAAACTACAATACGGACAACACAAGGGACCAATAGAAAAGCACCAGACTGTAAAGTTAATGAGGATAAGAGTTTCAGAGGACCCAATTGTGGGAAATGGTCAGCTTCATAAGGCATTCTGGAAGAGCATTTGGATAAATTCAAAGGGCGACTACCAGGGTCAGAACATGTTCAAAGAGCATGTGAAAATAGATGGACTACGATTCAAGCTGATGTTTCCAAATGGAGGGCTATTGTGAACAGGGTTCATAGAAATAGGAGTAGCGGTACCAATCCGAATGATGAGGTATTTTTATATTTTTATGTGCTATGTTATTGGGAATTGACTATTATGTTGGATATGTACATGTCGTAGAACTTTTTCATTTTTATACTGAACCGGTAATCTCAGCTAATATTTGCATATTCATTTACATCTTTATAATGTATATGACTTTCTACATCTTCCTGGTTATATATATATAATATATATTTATATATATATATATATATTATATATATATATATATATAGATATATTATATATATTTATAGATATATATATCTATATATATATATATATATATATAAAGATTAAATTTGTTACATATAAAGATTAAATTTGTTACATATATATAAAGATTAAATTTTATATATATATATATATAATATAATATAATATTATATATATATATATATATATTATTATAATATATATATAAAAATATAAAGATTAAATTTGTTACATATAAAGATGCAGTGTATTTTATAATGAGTATAATTTCTCAACTGTATCAACTTTTTAGTTGGTGTACAAGTACAAGTATAATTCCTCAACTGCATCAGTCAAACCAAAGTGTTTTTGAATGTTAATGAATACTAGAGTGGATTTGCAGTCAGTTTTATATTGAATACTATATTAGTTTGTCACAAATTTTCATCTGCATGAATGCATAAGTTCCATAACATGACCATAATTGTGTATTCGATTTTTTGTATTATTATCATTTTCTTGCAGTGGGGAGAATGTATGGTTGTTTTCAAGAAAGACCATAGCGGGATTTTAAATTTCTCCATTGTTGGGAAGAGCTTCGTCATTGCACAAAATGGCACTCAACTACCAATGAGAAGGAGGCCAGGGATGTAAGTAGACAAGGAAAAGTTGGTACAAATCGAGCAAGGAATCCAAATATAAGTACACAAGGTAGGGTTGGAACAAGCTTTGACACATGCAGTCCAAGACTTGATAGCGTAGGAGTTGATAGCATAGACGACTCTTGCAATAAACAAATATAAACGCTGTAGACTCAACCACGTTACACCCTTAATGTTGATGAAAACCCTCGAAAAGTTTCCATTCCGATGCACCTATCCAACGACCATTAGGTCGAAAATCAGCAAAAGAGAAACGTTGTCATTATTTTTTTGTGGACCTGCTGTTTGTGGGAGTATCATGTTGATACGTTCATTTCGTTATTTGTTGATGGTAGCTTTCTATTATTTTGAAGCTGCTGTTGTTGTTTTGGAGCTTGTCATTATTCTTCAAATAGCTTTCTGTTGTTGTTTTGGAGCTTCAGATGTGCTAATTTGAACATTAGACCCATACATCATTTACTTGCAGTAGCTTCAAGTAGCTTTATATTGTTTACTTTGTTCAATTTATAAGTGTGGCTAATTGTAGTTTTCAATAAAAATGCTTATAGAACCTTGACCAACCTTTTAGTTGTGTGTAAATTTGATGATGAGTTTGCAGGTTGGGTATATAGTTGCTAACAGAACCTTGACCACCCTTATTTATCTCTCAAGTGGTTGTATACAACATGGACTGTAAACAGAGAAATTTAGTTCAAAACATGCAATGTTTCATTAAGTTCAAATGGCATGAGAATACACTAATTCAAAATAACAAAGTTTAAATAACATGAGAATACATCAGTACAATTCATAAGTTCTCATGGATATGCTGTTGTCGTTTCTCCTCCAAAATTTGTCCACAAATGTTCCATTAAGTTGCACCGAAGCCTTCCGTTAACTGACATATTCTGTACTTGTTGCATTCGCGAATGAATAAAGCCTCTCAATACTTCTGCATCATGCTCAAGTAATTCTTGTGGAAGAATCTCACCGAAATTGGTTGCCGCGGTTCAATTCCACTATGTCGTTGTCTTCAATTATCATGATGCAACACTTCATAATGTTATTTAAAGATCTTCATCCCAAAATTTTATCGGTCCATGAGTGATCGCCCATCTTGCCTGCAACACTCCGAATGCCCTCTCTACGTCCTTTTTGTCAAGCCCGCTCCCGTAGGAGCGATCGTCCTCGCTAAGGCGTGATGCCGCACGAGCCTAGATTACGCTCGTGCAAGGCGGGTTCCATAACGGCCAATTACACGGCTGCGACGGGGTTGTCGCACAGAAGTCCCAAGTAGAGACATTGAATAATAGCAGCAAAAATTTAGAACAAAACACAAGTTATTCAAAAGAAGCTCTTTATTGATATTGAAACAAAGGTTACAATGACGCAAGGCCAAGATTTACAATCACTCAAACTCACTCTTCTCACAATACAACTCACTCAGCTTCTCTCATCTCTCAATACAAGACTTGAGCCAGCGGATGCTTCGGATGGCGACGTCCATACATTATGTCCCGTATAAGTCTTGACTCCATGCGGCCGCACGCTACGAATCGCCAAGAACTTCGTGCCTCGACGCATCCAAGCGAGCTCCGCACCACGAGCTTCTACTGGTGCCTGCACATGAAAACTGTGTGGTGTCAGTACTCAACTGTACTGGTGGAATGAGCTCATCGCCCACCCATACAAAACCAATACGTTCATTTACTTTGTGTAACATAGTCCCTTTATGATTGTCTTTCTACTCTTGCTTAGGATCGGTTTTAGGACAGACGCTTTGGCCTATTTTGTGTCTCAAGATCATCCCGTGCTTGCAACAACAACGCCAACACATACTTTGCCTTTAGACCCTTCTCGTACCAACAACGTTAACCTATCAAGTCGTGTTTGCCTTACGCCCAAAATCAGAGACGCAACTACGCGATAGTACCCAATTTACTTGTGACCGTACTACAAGTCCATTGTACCGTGCCTCGCAACTCAGTGTGACTTAACCATATCGCCGCCTCGCGGCCCTTGCTACTTTAATCACTAACTGATCCAATCAAGACTTGTGGACTAAGTGTCACTCGACCGACTTTGTCTTACGGTTCCTGACTTAAACTCAAGATGACTCATATCCAACTTATGCAACTTATACCGACAACTTAAGACTCGACGCTACATCTCATACCGAAGCACGTCCCTACGTTGAAGCCAAATCTTAGGCCCAAACGTTTGTGTTCTGACTGCACACACCTTCAACTCGACTCAATCCAAAGGCACACACGCAGATTTCTGCCGTGCCGACTCATCTAAATGAGGTCACTAGCATAACAAGCTATTTGGGACTTATAGCTGGTATAGGATGGACCGGTCAAAGCGGGTAGCTAGCCCCAATGAGCGTCCACCGAATACTTGCCTTTCAGCTCAGCTATCCCGCTCATTCTGCCACGGTTTTCTCCTAGGCCGGAACGGTCCTGTTGTGGCCCCAGGTTATCGTCCGAGGAAACAATTTATCTTGTCGACAAGTTGTCCATGACCATGCAAGACTCGACTCAAACTGACATCTCACACAGTCATTCTACCTTTAGTGTTACCATTTCTTTCAGGGCCAAGTTCAATACTTTTCATCTGAGACCGTCTCGACGACCCGTGGTCGCGAGCATTCTTCTTTCTTGCCCTACCATTTCCTCCAACTCATGAACAACTATTTGAAAGCCCTTTTTTACCAAACTCAATGAATCAACTGTGGCCCGTACCTTAAACACTAAGTCTGCATCGTGCCTTAGCCAACTGTGCTCTACGCGACACTCCCGCCCAAGTCGATGGGCCTTGAGATCGTGGGACTACTTAAATTGACAACCGCAGAAAGAGCGGGACAGTATTGGAATGTCTTAGGTCGACCGGCATAACTTTGCCTAACGTAATCGAACTTACAACTTAACCCTGGGACGAGCAAAGGCTATGCCAAGTGTCACGACCCGATCCCAATATAGTGGATCTAGTCGGATCATGCCCAGCCTGTACCGTTGTGAGCGGCAGTAAGCTGTATCAAGTAGTGAAATATAACATGCAGAAATATCTAACGGAAATACAACATTTTATTCAACTGGAAAAAATCTGAAGATAAAACAAACAACTACAATATTCATTTTATTATAAATTTTTTTGAAAGGAAAGTGCTAAGCCAACATTCTAGGGTTCAGGGGTTCCTGGTTCAGCCTCTGCGGGACCCAAGTCTGTCCCGTAGAAAGTGCAGAGACAGCTCCTCTTCGTCGCAATCACCTAAAAATGTTGTCTCTAGTCAAGAGGGAGCAAGTACATATTTCATCCACATCTAGCAATTCTAAATTAATAATAAATGTAAAGTACGAGACAGTTAAAGAAACAATATTTTTTTGTATCTAATAGTAAAAAGACCAACAAGCAAGATGATGTCAATATCCAGAAATGATGCAATGCCAAGCTAGTGTTTGAGTATATAACAGGGCCTGTGACTGGCTGGTGAGGCAATATGTATACTAACGTTTCGGCCGAAACGAATAGTATACAGTACAACTTAACCCCCTGTGTGGTAGGGGTTAGCGCGAGGCAATAGACGATCAATATTTGTCTTTGGTCATAGACGTTATACTACTCCCCCAAGCAATCCCCAAGTCAATGAGTCAATAATCATCAATAACTAACATGTCAAGATAGCCATCCAACAATCCATCAACCTATGTGGAGTCCGAGAGGGATCCACGGTGAATCAATGTAACTATACTACATGTAACTAACTGATGCATACATTTAATTATCAAATAAAATGCAGACATGGAATAGATATGAAATTTGCCTTGAAATATTCCTTGACTTGGCAGCAACCAGAAAGTGACTGTTAGGGTTTACAAATCAGAACCTACAAGATTGTAACGCCAGTTTTAGTAACCAGGATTACGCCCTAAATCTAAGGTACAAAACTAGGTCAAGTCTACAGGTTGGTGATCCTAATTGGAAACCATTTGTATATAAAGATAGTTTTTGTTACAAAAATGATATTAATATATAACTATTTAAGTAAATATAGGTTTTGTCGTAAAATAAATAATTTTTAAGAAAATTACTAAAGATGTTTCTTTGAATTTAATAATTTTGTAGGAAAATAGATTTATCTAAATAATATTTGAAAGTAGAATTTATTTATTGGGATTAATAATTAACAAAAATGATTTTTCTTAAAAATACCTTTTAACCATTTTTTCGACATTTAAAAGAGAAATTAACTTTTTAAATACTAAAATAGTTCTTTTGCATAAAAAAGGTTTTCCTGCCAAAATTATGATTTTAAATTAATACAAAACATTTCGTTTATTAATACTAACCATCCTTTTTACCAAAATTAATTATTTTAACAAATAAAACTCTTTTATGAAAATTACTCAGCTTTTCTTTATTAATCTATTTATCAAAAACCTTTTTGATTTAAAACACTTTAAAGGAGAATATGTATAAGAAATTAATTATACAATTTACCTACAACTATTACATAAAGAGTATTAATTTTAACAAAACTTTATTTACTAATACTTTAATAACACTAAAACTTTTGTTAACCATTTATTAAATGATTATTAGGCTTTTAGAAATACAACACAGTTTATAATCACATAATTAAACAATCTAATTTATTAATCCACATTTTAATTAATTAAAGATTAAAAACAGCAACCTAAACAAAGTTTCCTAAAAGGTAATTATTACAAACCATGCTACTAATTAACACAACAGAACTAAAACAACAATTCTACAAAAACCAATTAATCCACATAACGGTCTCTAAGGCCAGAATATGAAATATGGGTTCTGTGAAGAAACGACAGAAAGAAGGGAAATGATTTACCCAAGGCTTGCACGAAGGAGTACCGAAGGGAGACCTGAGACTCGGAACAACACTGGGAACGACGAGCACGGACACGTGCGTGCACACGGGCGGACACGTGGGCGAAGGTGCGCGGAACCGGGGCGCACACGGGTTGGCGGACGGCGACGGGCGGCCGGCTGCTGCGGGCGGCGGTCGGTTGCTCGAAAATGGGGAAAGTGGGGTCTGGATTCGGAGAGGGCGGCGAGGGGAACGCGGTGGCGGTCGCGGATTTAGATTTGGTGGAGATTTGAGAGAGTTATGGAGTTTTTGAGGAGAAAATGATTTGTGAAGCTTCTGGTGTTTCTCCACAAAAACATGTCACGCCCCGCTCCGAATAATCGGGTACGGCCGATGCATGCCCGACATACACTGTCGTTGACAGCGGTAGTGAGCCGTCTAGTCATCAATAACAAGAGTAATCTCATCACAACATATAATCTCGGAACCTACACTAGCCATCACAGCAATCTACTATACGATTATTACAAGCTTATACATGAATGTCCGGGTACAAAGTCGGTAAAGATAAATGCTACAGCAACAACAACATATAATCAAATACACTCAATCAATCCCCTATACATGAAACTAATATCTCAATGCCAAGTGAGCTCCAATGCCAGCCATGACAATCTAAAGATCCATCTCACCTGTAATCAACGATCTAGTCAGGAAAGGAGCAAAGTACAATATCTCAATAAACTCACCACAGAGATCAATGGAACGATACATCAAATATAACTGAAAGACAGGAAACAAGATGAGTATAAAATATGCACTAGCTATGTGTACATGTGCAATTGGACGTTATCAACATATGGGAACTAATATGTAATCAGGCATATAAAATATGCTATCAGTCAATCAATAATCAGGCATGTCTGACGACAATGCTATCAGTCACGCAATAATCAGGCATGTCTGACGACAATGCTATCAGTCACGTACGAAATGGACATCAGGCATACGAGTATGCTATCAGGCAATATTTGTCCAATATTAGTCAAGCACATGTCTCTAGAACGTCCCCACCCGACACGAGAAATAAGCACGCAAGCAAGATAGGAAAATACAATAAATAACACAAGAAGTGTGAGTGCAATGCATGCAATGATGGTGATACCGAGTACATGTACTTGCCTTGATTCCGGTCTTGTCCAAGTCTTCTTAGATCACCTAGAATAGGAAATAATATTTAGAATATTCTATTTGTAAAAAATCATTAATCCTAATAACCAATTATTACCAATGTCTTACTAATGATGATTACCCTATTCTATCCTGATAAAATAATCAATCTAATACTATTATAGATACTAATGTCACTACAGATATCAACTCCTAATAATCCAATGACATAAGAGCCCACTCTCTTAAATAGCTAGGGCCTAAAAGTATCAACTCATTGCTCTGCCAAGTGAACCAAGTAACCAATAGTCACTGGATAATATGGAAATTCAAGCCAAGTAATGTGCAATTTAAGCTACTGACTATTTGAACTTAAGAACCCCAATGTCCTAACTAACGGCTATACTGTGAACTGTTCTGCTAACTGCTGCACCCAACCAACACATGTAATCCAGTGCTTACAGACCGTGTCCTCAATACTGTGTCAGACACGGAACGTGTCCCCGGTTGGTTAGAGTCTAATACAACCAGAGTGATTCCCTAGTCGGCACTCGAACTCCCCAGAATGCTACAGAGCAGAATATCAATCGAATTGAGTATAGAATTATACCTGAGCGTTAGCCATCACCAAACGAGCCTTCCTCGAGTCCGACACAGTCCTCTTGAGTCTAAAAACTGATAGTAGAGTCCACACGAGCATTCCATCAAACAGTTCGTGTGCAAGAATAGAAAGAGTGATTGTGAGTTCGATTTGAATGGTACCGACTCCAAATTTGGAGCAAATACACAAGAATAATCAAGAACTCACCCACGAGTTTTTCACCAAACCAAAAATCCACAGAATCGAGTCAATTTTGCATTACGTTCAATCGATGCTGCCAAGAAATTCATCGAAAATCACGACTGTCCTATAGGAGGAATCAGCAAGAAAGAAAATAAGAAAGGAACTTACGAATTGCTTCATGTAAGAATGCTCTGCTGAGTGATTAGAAAGAATCAAGCGTCGTCGCCTTCGTTGAATCTTCACTGCGAACCTTCGGTTGATGCCATGGCCATCCTCGAACTTGGAAGACGCGAACACACTCCTTACTGTGAGATGGACGCCAATCTCCCGTCTTTATCACAGAGTACGGAGTGGAGGTCCAATCGCCATGGTTGTGCTTTACAGCGCTAGAAAAAGAAGACGAGGAAAGAGGAAACCAGCGGAGAATCCACAGCATTTTGCTTTGGTGGATTGATGAAGAAGAAGGAGGAGGTTGGGGTTAATTTATAGGCAGTGGTCGGGCGGGCAGGCGATTGCGCGGTCAGTCGGGCAGCGACGAGGTGGTTAGGCGGACAGACGATCGGCGAAGACGGTTAGGAAGTTGTTAAGAATGGACGGTGGATCGTGAATTGGCGGTTGGGGAAGAACAGTGTAGATAAAGAAGAAGAGTCTGGAAGCCTAGGAGAACTCCGGTGATCGTGACCCTTGTGCGCTGCAATCTCTCGTCGGTGATCTCCTACTGAGAAGAACAGAGGAAGGGAAGCTGAAATTGAATGGATGAATGAGAGATGGAATTATAACGGCTATACAATTATTGGATGCGGGTTATCGGGTCTAGGATCCGCGCCCAACTTCAGGGTTATTGGGCCCAGCCCGAACTCAGAGTTGCTGGGCCCAAGAGTAGAATAAGATTAAAAGGAAAGCTTTATAAAAATGAGAGGTGATTGATAATCACCCCTATTTAAGGAAGTGGGGTGCTGGGCTGTGATGGCCCAATTTGGATTGCTGGGTTTGGAAGAATTAAAATTGTTTAAGGAAAATATTAAATGAATTCATTGAATTAATCAAGAAGTTTAATAGAAAAATTAGGAAAACCAATAGTAAATAAATTATAGTTAAAATAAAATAATTAGAAAGCAATAATTTAATTTAATTCTAATAAAATCATAGAAGAAATCCCCAATTTTATTATCTAAAAAAATAGAGTTACAAATCTTCCTCCTGAAAAATTTCGTCCTCGAAATTTCAGATGGCACGATTAGGAATAATCATACGAATTGAATTTGACGAAAAGTGGTACAAGTGGTAGTCAAAATATAATCAAGGATAGTAGTCTCAATATATCCGGCAATCATACATATCTGGAGTCACTTTCCTTCAGTTTCTACCCGCTGCAAGCTCCAAGTCATGTGTAGGATAATTTTCTCATGAGGCCTCAACTGTCTAGAAGCATAAGCAATGACCCTCTTGTTCTGCTCAAGTACACATCCCAAACCCTTCCCTGATGCATCACTGTAGATGACGAACCCTCCAGATCCTGATGGCAAAGCTAAAATTAGCGCTGTAGTGAGTTTCTCTTCAATTCTTCAAATGCTGACTAGCAGGCGTCGCTCCAGATGAACTCCTCGTCCTTTCGCGTGAGCTTGGTCATCGGCTGCTATCTTGGCAAAATCTTTCACGAACTTCCTGTAGTAACCTGCTAGCCCCAGGAAACTATGAATCTTTGCTACTGACTTGGGAGGTACCCATGCTTCCACAGCTTCAATCTTATTGGGATCCACAGAAATCCCTCTCTAGTCACCACATGCCCCAAGAACTCCACTCTGTCCAAGAAAAACTCACACTTCGAGAGCTTCCCGTACAGCTTCTTTCCGCAAAATCTCTAAAACGATCCGCAGGTGCTCCACATGCTCCTCCCGGTCTTCGAATAGAATAGAATGTCGTCAATGAAGACTACGACAAACTTGTCCAAATACTTGTGAAAAATCTTATTCATCAAGTTCATAAACACTGCTGGGGAATTGGTGAGTCCGAACGCATCACCAAGAACTCATACTGGCCGTAACGGGTGTTGAAAGCTGTCTTCGGAATATCCTGCTCCTGAACCTTCATCTAATGATATCCCGACCGAAGGTCAATCTTGGAAAAGACCTTCGCTCCACTCAGCTGATCAAACAGCTCATCAATCCGCGACAAGGGTATTTGTTCTTGATGGTGATGTTATTGAGTGCACGGTAATCGATACACATCCTCAAGTCCCATCCTTCTTAGGCATGAAGAGTACCGGTGCTCCCTAGGGTAAAGCACTGGACCGAATAAAACCCTTGCCTTCCAACTCATCAATCTGGGCCTTCAATCTGCAGCTTCCTTCGGGTTGATCTTGTAGCAATGCTGGGACTTTGGCGCTGATTCGGGCACTAGGTCGATGCTGAACTCCACATCTCGATCTGGCGGCAATCCTGGCAAATCCTCGGGAAAGACGTCAAGATACTTGCAATCAGCGGGTGCAGCAACTCCTGGTCTTCTGCAACTGCTCCAAAGTAGACTCCCTTGGCCTCTCTGCAATTCGTTTGCTGATATCGAACGGTGGAACTCCAGGCGGGCTGAAAATCACCTTCCCTTCATGGCAGTCTATTACAACAAACTGCTCACTCATCCAGTCGATGCCGAGGACTATATCAAATTCGGGTAATGGCATCACTAGAAGTCGAGCCCTAAGCTCCTTCCAGCTATAGTGATAGGGCAATCCCATCTCACTAACTGGCACTACCCCTCCTCCTATCATAATAACAGTTCCTCTAGTGGGCTTAGGTGTGAAGCCGTGTCTATGCAGAAACTCATGATAAAAGCTATGTGTGGCTCCAGAATCAAACAATGCAATGGTAGAAATAAATGTAAAAGGATAGAACCTGTGATCACATCTGGAACTGCCTCATCCTCTCAACTGCGGCCATGACGTAAGCACGTCCCTGCTGTGGTGGTCCTCTCTGCTGCTGGTGCTGTGCAAAATGCTGCTGCTGAGTAGGTAAGGCCTGAACCCTCTGTGGTACAGCTGGTAGAGCTCTGGGTGGTACAGGTGGTGGTCCTCCAGCTCCTTCTGTTAGTCGAGCTGTAGCCTGTGGACAGTCTCTCATTGGTGTGCGTCTGATCCCAGAATAAGTAGAGCCAAGCCTCTTACGGCACTTGTAACATCCAGTTTTCTAAATGAGGATAATTTTAAATTTTTGTTTTAATTAATTAATTATGATATTTAATAATAATATAATTTTTAATCATTTAAAACTATTTTAAAAATCATGACTTGTGATTTTGATGTGCAGCTAGTGAAATCGTAGAGACAGTCTGACCTAGAGCCTAACCTGATTGGAATATCTATTTATCATTTTTAGCCTAGGATAATTTGGTCATTTTGACTTATTATAATAATTTGATTAATTATTGGATTGGTGATTGTGATTTTACTTGACTAGTTGAGATTTGTAGACTGTCCTAGAAGCTAACCCTAGCTATGGTGACCCTAGTCTAATTAACCTACTTTTAGTCATTAGAAATTAGTTTTAAAGTAGGAAGGTTAAGTTTAAGTGAAATGGCTAATGACTTATGACTTAACTCAATGACTTGTGATTTACCAATTTCATGACGCCTAATTAAGCCATAGCCCATAACTTAAGCCCAAAACCAAACCTAACCCCCCATGGAGCCACAATTAGGGTTTTCCCTTGCTATAATTATCCTCTTAGTGTGTTCTTGCCTCTTTTGTTCTTGACCTAGATTTTGAAGAGAGGTAAATTCTCATTCCCTAAAATCCTATTTAATTCATTTCAACTCCTTTTTAACCCAGTATTTTGCATTAGGATCTAATTATTGCGTGTTTACTGATTCTGGAGGTTCACCTCAGTTTTTGGGTCATTTGGAGCTTGTGAGTTGCTATTTGGAATCATTACATTTGAAGCTTTTCTTGAGTATGACACTCAATAGGTAAACCATTTAAATCCATTGTTTTTCCTGTTTTCTTTGTATATAGGTCTAGATCTAGGAGTCACCTAGTTGTCTCCAAAATTTGGGCAAATTCGTGTCCATTTGGTGTCCGTATCGGACACGTATCATAGTCGATACCTAGGTGTTTGTAAAAATGCCCCTCAGGGATTTATTTTCGTATTTTTGAAATCTAATTTCATAGATCTGTAGATCTACATGTGTGTATTAATTTTTATGAAGGATGTTATGGATTTTGTGTTGGTTTGTGTCGAGTTTTTGGCCTTGGACACGTTGTACGAGCCCTAGGCGTGTCCTGTCTATCGGGGTCTATAACTCGTGATACAGGACACTTCGGGACACGATTTTTGTGGAGAGCAGGGGGCAATGTCTGACATCATGCTCCCAAAATTTGGGAGCAGATGGTTGAGCACACACGGAGAAATCACGCGGCATTGGCCGTACGCTATCGTGCGCTGGCAGCCTACACGTGCACAGACACGCGCACAACATGCGTTCGTATCCTCTGTAGACACGTCGTGGACACGTGTCAGGCTATCCCACGTGTAGTCCTACCCTAGGCGAACACGTAGGTGTGTGCACGTGACACGAAGTGTTGTGTGTCGGTCCTACAATCGTATGCATGCGTGCACGACACTGTGTTACACACGTACACATATGTGGCACCTATTACCAACTCACTAATTGTAATTTAGATGATTAATTGGGGTTCGAAATCATGAATCCCCTTAAAGGCTGATACGCACTGATACCAACTGAACCGAATTGATTTTTCCGATTTTAATCTTCATTTTAAACTATTTTAATGGTGTTAAATGTTAGGTTAGACTCACCTACATATGTAATGAGTGATGAGTAGGTTAGATTGCGATTTTGATGATTAATTGATTTCAAATTCTTGAATTCCCAATTAAAACTGATACCGACTGATACACTTGGCTGAAATGATTTTTCTGAGTTTTAATTGTTACTTTTACTAATTTTTATGATGTTAAATGGATAATTAGTTCACCTACATGTGTATGAATGATGTTCATATTAATTTGTGACTTAGGTTGAGCAATGGGGTTTCGAAATGTGGGATTGCACTGCTAACTATTGTTTTCCTTAACTGTCAGTGGTTTGGAAAAATAAGAGACATATACACTGATTTTTCCCTCATGTGTAGCACTGCACCACACTTAACACACACACAAAATTTGGGACACACACTCTATTACACTATACACACATGTCTACACCTTGACACACACCCTACTCTATTTCCTGTCACACACACTCTACACTCACTGTTTGTGAAACACAAATCTGAGACACACACCTACAGTTACACACACACATGCCCACACATCGACACCATTGTTTTCCTATTAACTTATTCACACACTCACACACCTATTTCCTATCACTGATTACACCACTGGTAAACTGTTGGTTCTACAAACACACACACACACACACACTCATTCACCACACATACACCCTCTATTCTAGATTCCTGTCATACACATGAAACACCATTTACACATACACACACACACACTCACACTCTCATACACACACACACACACACACACACACTTTTACCTTGAGTTACATACCTATCCCCCTCTATGTTTATGTGTGTATATATTATATATATATATATATATATATATATATAAATAAATATAAATATAAATAAAATATAATATATAAATATCTATATATAATATTATATATATATATATATATATATATATATATATATATAAATATAAATATAAATATAAATATAAATATAATAATATATAAATATATATATATATATATATATATATATATATATATATATATATATATAATATATATATATATATATATATATATATAATATCTAACCTAGTGAATATGTGAATGTGATAAGGTAAATTGAAATCAATATTGCATTGTCTATATACATGTGAGTGTAATATATATATATAGCTTAGTGTGAATATGTAATGTGGTAATGTAATGTAAATATTGCATTGGCCTATGTATATATGTGTATGTAGATATATGGTAATGGGTGTATGGCCTTGTGTATGGCTCATGGCCTATGTGGATAGCCTATGGGCATGTGGTGTGGATTATTGTGTATCACTAGGCTAGTGTGACTTGTATGATAATTGGTTAGGGATCCTATGTTGACTTGTTAAGCCTAGGTTTGACCAACCTAGACTAGTTGACCAAGTTTTAACCTTGTTTGACGTAGTTTGACCTAACTAGACTAGAGTTGACCTAGTTTGACTGCTAGGGTTGACTAGAGTTGGCCAAAGGTTGACTTTAGCCTAGATTGACCCCAAACATCATGTAGATGTATTGTAGCAGTCTATTTCATTATTTTAGATATGTAGTGACTTGTACTGTTCTATAGAGACAGACACTACTCCTCGGACAGTATATTCTATTCAGATTCAAGATACCAGGCGAGTACATTCTCTGATCATTTCATATCTTGTTTAGGATTATATTTCCTGCTTTAGATTACTTTACTTGATGCTGACACGTTGGTAACACGGATTGGTACTATATGGATCCCTTCATGAGATGTTATCCCCCTCGGGAGCATCAGATACTCTTGTCTCGTGTTTTTGCTTACATCATGTATATCATGCTTCTATTATCATGAATCTTCATGTATCAGCTTGTGATTCCTGTACTCTCATGAATCACAGAGCCTTCACGAATCTTCATGAATCACTCTTGAATCACCCTTTATGGGCAATGTAGTATAGTCATGAATCTTAACGTAACTTGACTGGATCCTTGTGTATTGATTGGGGATGGGAGAGTATAAATGAACATGTGAATAATTCTAAAGTAGTATAGTCATGAATTACCTCTTTAGTATTGTCATGAATCACCCTCAAGCTGTTTACATGTTTATCTTGTACTCTGAATCACACTCACTGATTAGTTCTCTATTATACTGTAGAATTTACTTACAGTCTCTTTCTCTTTTATACCATATTATTCTTCAGTTTTATGTATCTTACTCTCTAGCATGATTATATTTCTATCCTGTTATGATTTGTTTGAGATGTATTGTGCTCGCTCCTGTCCTGACTATACATGTTAAATTTTTACAGAGAATGATGAGGCTCTGGTGTCTACCCATTATGGTGCAGCTTAGACAACACTTGTGACTTGGACCCACTTGCAGTAGAGGATCTACTACCAGTGGTTTAGACTGCTAGCTTAGACTCTTACCTTGTCTTTCTCATTGATACAGTATTGTATATACTGGGAGTTTGTTTTATCTGAGTTTATGGAGATGTTATCTTAGACACTTAGACTTCTATCTGATTGTATCTATGTAGATTCATTTCGTTCCATGTCTATCTATCTTTTTATCGTACTCTACCTTAGATGTGATTGAGACTGTGTTGCTATGTCACCTCCATTCGGAGTGTATATACTGTACAGGTATCTTATGTATTGTTAGATGATTGACCTAGGACAACGTTCTACCGCCGACACTATGACGTAGGCTGGACGTACCCACGTCTCGTGCCCTTACTCTAGGGTGCGGGTCGTGACAGCACTCGTCGAAGCGGTGTCCTGGCTGGTAACAAAAGCGCAAGTAACTGCTGCTGCTGTCTCTAATACTGATGTGCAGGAGGTCTGGCTGGACGGTGATGCTGCTGTGTCGGCTGCTGTGGCCTCGCCTGAATACGAGTCTAGGTCCTCTTCATCGGCGTCTGGAAACTACTACTGCCTATGTCCCGATCCCTCTTCAGCTTTGGATCTGCCTCCTTCTCCATAGCCTGAGTAATCTTGAGGATGCTCGCATACGTCGTCGCCTGACTAATAGCCACTGCATGTCGCAGCTCCCTGGTGAGGCCCTTCTTGAATCTCTAAGCTCTATCCCGGTGCTCTGACTAGGTTCTTCGCGAACCTGCTGAGTCGAGTAAACTCTGATGCGTACTCTGCCACTGTCATGGTCCCTGCTGCAGCACCTCGAACTGCATCCGATGCTCATCCCTCTCCACATCGGGAAAAAAACTTCTCCTTTAACAGTTTTGAAATCTGCCCAAGAAACCTGGGCTCAGCTAACTGGGGCTCCTCCCGGTACCAATCTCTGGCCAGGTCGAAAAGTCGTATGCTCGCCACTTCTACCTTCAGGTCATCCGAGATCCGTGCCATCTTCAGTGTCCTCTCCGCATTCTCCAGCCACTCGTCCGCATAAACAATCCCCTCGTGGCCCCAGAATCCATTGGACGAGATTCTGGTAATCTCTGGCCGGTCTCGGTGCTGCTGGTGCTGGAGGTGCTACTGGTGCTGGTGTTGTCGGCTCTCGAGTCCTGAGCGCATCAACAACTGTCGCCCGAAACTGTACGGCCTGGTGGTTCTGGGCCTCCCATGAACTGCTGGAACATGGCCATCACCTGAGCGTCGTCAAAAGTCATCGTCGGGGTAGCGGAGGAAAGATAGGAGGCGGTAGCGGAAGCTGATCTAACGGAACGTCTGGTGCAGACTGTCCCGAGCTGCCTGTAACTCCAGGCTGATCAGCGGTCTTCCTCGTAGCGACCATCCTGCAAAAAAAATTCGTGATTGATAAAAACCTAACCTACAAGTAATATAACTGTTTATATAATCTATATATTACCCGATGTACCTGATTTCCTATACTGTGAT
>JANAVB010026999.1:26464728-26568110 GCA_029216955.1 Iris pallida | reverse complement strand
TCCATCTGACCGGCTATGAACCATGAATACATAGAAACTAAGGCCGGTCACCATGAAAGCTATGACCAATAGGGTAAGGCTTTACCCTCGTGAGGTGAGGGTATAGCTATGAACCATATGTACCATAGAATCATGTGGGAATTGATCACACAACCACTAATAACTCCCCCATCCCCGAATAGTACAATGGATCTGGACATGCACGTCGTGACACGAGATTCCATAAGAGGGTAGCAAGTCCCCTTTTGAAATCGGTGTCTATACCAATACACTGAAACAAGACAGAACATGTACCAATATACCTTGAAACTCTAGGAACAACATCCCATGTCATGATCCAACATATACTAGTCCGTGTACTGTCGTGACTGGAAATCGAGTATAACACTACAACTGAATCGGATATAGCAGATATCAAGACAATGAAAACTATCAGTGAATGTACTCGCCTGTGGTCCTGAGCTGATAGAGTGAACAGACGCTCAGAGTGATCACAGACCTAAATATATACTATGAGTTAAACAGGGCTAAATACTGAAAAAGGAAGCTAATACAAGCCATGAATGCAAGTCTAAGTCAATACTAGGTCAATCTAGGTCAAACTGAGTCATACTAGGCCATACTGGTTCATACTAGGTCATACTAGGTCACTGGAAGTCATTCCAAGTCAAACTAGGTCAATCGGGATCAACGGTTGACTTACAGTTGACTTTTGGTCAAAAAGTCAACTCTGGTCAACTCTGGTCAACTCTAGGTCAAACTAGTATAATGTTGACCAACTGTTGACTTTCAGTCAACTGGTCAACTCTGGGTTGGTTTCGGTCAAATCGGGTCGCTTAAAGGCTAAGTTTGACTCTCGGTTGACTTTTGTTGACTTTTGGTCAAAAAGGTCAACCGACGTCAAAACTAGTCTTAGAGTACCATATTTGATCATTACCAACCACGGGGATCAAGTTCTAACACCATCTTAGGCTTCTAACACTAATATCCTATTTCTAGGCAAATCTAGCATTTACCCTTCTAAGGTAAATCCTGATACCTTGCCAAAACCCAAGGAAACCCCGCAAATACCCATGGCACTAGCCTAGGCTCCTTAGGGTAGCTAGATATCAACCTATCTAAGGTTTACCTACCAAGAAATTGGGGTATCCTAAGCATCTAGACCATCTTACGACACAAGCTAACTCTTTACCCATTACCTTGCCTATATCATGAATTTACCCTTTTCAATACCCCACTCACCAACACCAATCACCCTCACATGATACCACACTCTATTAGGCCTCTCTATAGGTTCCCTAATAGGTTTCCTACTAGTTTAGAGGTAGGTTATCTATAGGATACTAAACTACACTCAAAATACCTCACAAACACTCACACACACACAAATACACACACACACATAGGTAATTATGGACAGATTTTGTAGTGTTTGTGGACTGATTTTGGGGGACTAATAGGACTGATTTTTAGGTGGTTGTGGACTGATTTGAATGGTTGTTAAGGGGACTAAATGGGACAACAATTGTGGTGATATGAAGGGCTATTTGGTGGCCAAAATGTGGGCTACTATGTGGGAAAACAAGTGGACAGATTTTGTAGTGATATAGGACAGTTTTTGGGCTGTTTTTGAGTGCAATATTGGACAGCCATCAATGGCAAAATAGGACAGTTTTTGGGGGTCAACATGGGCTGAATTGGAGTGGTTTATGGGGTAAATGGAGGGGCTATTTTGAAGTATTGGTGGACTGATTTTTAGGTTGGTTTGGGGCTGTTTTGGAGTAGCAATTAGGACAGATTTTGTAGGTATTTGTGGGCTTTTTGAATGGGAAAAAGGACAGCAGTTGGGTGGTTTCTCCTCCCTCTAAACACTCCACAAACTCTCCACAATCTCTCCCACAAACACATCTCTACCTCCCCCACAACACCTCACAATCTTCCCTCTATATATCTCCCTCTATTCACTCAAACTATATATCAAATACCTATCCTACAAAACTTGCACACACACACCCCATGGCCGAACCTATTGCCCCACTCTCCCCAAGCACAACAACAACTCCCATGACAAAATATCCACCAATATATATATAAGCCATATATATATATACATGTATATATATATATAACCACATATATATAATCAAATGAAAGAATGAATATGATACATTAAGACACATAAATAAACCCATTCTAAAATGTGCAAAAATCTGGAATATAAATAAAAACAACACAAAATAATATTAGAACAATATTCATGTGTCCAAAAGAGGGTTTCTCCTATTGGGATACAAACCTACATGTTGGACACTCCTAGAAATGTCCAAAGGACACAAAAATGGTCTCTAATGGGGACACCACCATGGGAATCATTCCTAATGGGTTCCTACACAATCTACATGAGAAAATAAAAAAGTTTGGAGAAGGATTCACCTTGGTTTGGAGAAGGAAATCAATGGAAACTTCAAAAGTGGAAGGAGCCCTTTGGAGAAGAAGAAGAAAAGTGGATGAGAATGGAAAAAAGTGATTTTCTCTTTCCTCCCCATCCCTCCTCTATGGCCGGCCACATGTGTGGGTTTTGTCCTATTGGGTATTTACAAGTTTGCCCTCCAATGGTTAAAATAGCTAATAAATAGGAAAGGGTTAAGCCGGGGGTAGTTTAGTCAAACCGAAACCACTAATCTCTAACTAAAATTAACCAAAATAATTAGTCTAGTCTCTAACCAAAATATCTAACATGTGGGCCATGGCTAACTAGTGTGTGGGCCCGCTAAGGTCAAAATACCCCCGGGTCCCCGAAACAAGTCAAAACAAGTCGGAATGAGTTAAAATTCGAACCCGAGTCAAATATTCCCAAAATAATGCAATAAATAAATAAATAATTTCAAAATAATTTTTAAAGTGGAAAATGACAAAAATACCCCTGTTTCTAGAAACTGGGGTGACAGTAATGAAGGCGTCCACTCTGTGCAAGGAGCACTGTGCCATAATTTTATGGCATAGCATGTTCTTGCAGCATGAGTCCATAAGCATGGGCTCGGGCATACCAGACGGTAGCCTTAAGGCTGCCTGACGGAAGCGCTCAATGTATGCGCGGACAGGCTCCTTCTCTCTCTGGATGACCTCCATGAGAGTTGACATTGTCATGTCCATCCCTCTTTCATAGATCGATCTACGAATAGATTCTTCAGGTCCTCGAATGATAAATGCAGTCATCTGGAAGGATGCAGAACCATTCATAAGCTACCCCATGCAGAGCTCCTATGAAGATGTTGGTAAGGAGGGCGTCGTCCTTCGGCAAGTGCCTTATCACTGAGGCAAAGTACCTCAAGTATCGTCAGGGAGACTCATTTTCCTCGTAGGGCGTGAGTGTCTGCGGATTGTACTTGGGAGGATAAACTATGTTGTCCCACTCGGCAGGATATGGCTGCCGAATCCCCATCTTCCGGAGTGCTGCTTGCTTCTTTTTGGCATCGTAGCGAGCATACAGTTCCTTGATGGCCTGTTGTATCTCGATTGACATTGTCGAGCCTGTAGTCGATGGAGTAGACGACGATAGTCCCGCCTGATGGACTGCGGGCAGTTTTAGAACCCTGCACCGTATTGCACGTGATGACACGGAGTTCATCTTCTTGAGAGTTGACGATCATGGCCTGTTTACCAACATCTTCATGGCCTGCTTGAGGATTCTTGGATGACTTCTTGAGAGTTTTAGAACCCTGCGCTGCGTTGCACGTGACGACACGGAGTTCATCTTCTCTCTTGCTTGTCGACCCCCTGTTAAGTCTCTGACGTGCAGTCGACGTAGGTTGAAGTCTTTGAAAGACGGAGTGCCTCTTCGGTGGTAGTACAGCCGCCTATTGACAACAGCAGTTGATGGTAATCTGGGTACAAGGATGCCTAGATTTAGGCTTGCCCTGCGCCTCCGATTCTTCTTCTGCTTGGGACAGCACCAGGTCTTCCGTCCTGGTACCCCCATTGTATGCGCAGGGAAGCTGTACGTAGGTACGATCAGAGAGGGTCTGGCGAGGCAGACTCTTATAATGCTTGCAGGAACGCTGCTCGCACGAGTCTCTCTATGGGATGTACCCCGTGGCTTGCATCACAACGCACATGAGTGCTCAAGCGACAGAAGGGTTCAACTGGTCGAGGCATCGGAGCACGGGGACCAGCCTTGTATAACTTTCCATCGGCGGTGCGTGAGACTGTCAACGCGGGCATTTGGTCGGTCATAGACGTGGAACGTTTGTTGCACAAGGCACGTACCGCCTTGGATTTCTTTCTACTACCCCCAGCAGGTGCATTGTATTCAGAATCCAATGAAGGCTCGCCTGATGGAAAGGCGATTATGTCGAAGACGGATCTTCTCGTCAGCAATGCTCCCGTCGTAAGGGGTTGAACCGGTGCGCGTTTACTTCGGCGTTGTGCCTTCGTCAGGCCCGCCATAGAGACACTGTCTTCCCGCCATACTTTTCCAGGGTAGGAATCGAGCTAGGAGATATGGTTGTAGCAGCCGAAATCTTCTCCGGGGCTGCCGAAATCTTCTCCGGGGCTTCGGCGTTGAGGGGTTTTGGATCACAGTTCCCTCCGTCGTGCTGCTCGTCGCAGCCGCCTTGGGCCTCCAGACACGTCGAGTCTTCTTCGGTTTTACAAACCGCTTCGAAGGATTCGACTTCTCATCAGAAAGGAGATCGTCAAAAGCTTGTTGGTTGAAGCATACAACCAGCATCTCCTGGGAATATCCCAGCAAGTTATCGTCAGATTGCATCACCGCCTTCTCGTTGGAGGAGAAGATAGTCCCCAGCAGAGTCTCCATTTTGTTCGACATCACAAAAGGTTAAACGAACGTTTTGTTTATTGAACGTAAAAAGACCTGTGTACAGAGAAGGAAGTCATAAACAGGATATTATAAGTACAAGGGGAAGACCTGTGTACAGAGAAGGAAGTCCTAAATAGGATATTCTAAGTACAATGAGAAGAGTTTCTGAGAAAGTGTGACGGTGGAGATCGAGCACTGCAGCGGCTCCTTTACTCCGTTGACGATCTGACGACGGGTTGAACTTGCTCTGACTTTCTGATGCCTTTGATGGAACTCTAGGGTTGCCGATCAAGAGGATGCCTGGAGCTGGAGATTTGATATTCGGTGATCTTTCCTCTTTTGTTGAAGGAAAACTCCTTCTATTTATAGGAAGAAAGCACATATACGATGTGCATTAGGATTTCGAGATATGATGGAATCTGTCATCATTGCACGGTGCCAGCTTCTGCGGTGCTGACACGTGGCGGATATTGAGATTTCCCTCAATCGAGATCTCTGGTGGTTATCAAAATAACCGAAGGATGAGACACGTGGCGTGTGCCGAATTGCTTGTTCGGATGCAGCCAAGTAAATCTTGGAATTTCATCTCATATTTGGATTCTGATTGATCCTCGTCTAAGATTTAAATCAATTTGATAAGATATCAATCATGATTAACCCCAACCTTATCTTTGAGAGAGTCGGTTTAAGCAAACCGACTGGGAAGGACCATGCTTCCTGCACCCTAGCGAGGTCTGAGTACTGCTGCGCTTCTGGGGACGAGTAGACCATTCTTCTGGAAACAACGGAGCCTCTGTGCTTTCAGGCGATGAGTGGACTAGGCTTCGAAGACGACGGAGCCTCTGTGCGTATGAGCGACGAGAAGACTGTGTTTCGAACGACAAAGTCACTGTGCTTTAGGGCGACGAGTAGGCTTGTGCTTCAGGTTGACGAGGTTACTGTGCTTTTAAAGCGGTAGGCGGACTTGTGTTGGATGCAATGGTATCTCCAAGTCTCTGACGAAAGGCAGTTGAGCTTCTGGGTCGGAGCGGAGTGCTGCACCGTTGGAGTTGAGGTGGTGTGAAAACATCACCAGTCTGCGCCTGAGGTTGGCGCATGAATGTAGTTGCGTCTCTGATTGAAGGCATTGGCTTTGAAGTCTTCTTTTAAAGAGTACTGAATGACCGCTCCTTAATGAACGACAACCTCGTAATTGCCACCGTTACTTGGGAAATTTCAAGGGGTCCTAGGATAGTCTAGGACATAGTCGAATAAACTTTATTTAATGAGGTTCATCGTGCTGAGTCCTAGGTTCATCCCATTAATGTGGGAACTTTGACCGTCGGTCATGTGGCCCGCGTTTTGGACCACTCTCGTCCTATATAAAAGGGGAAGTTTCTTCTGAAGAGTCACGTCTTCTTCTTCTTCTTCTGGTCCTTCAACACCATGTTGGATCCAGACTTAGCTTCGAGCGGCGGTTGGCCTTGCCTAAGTCGGATTTTGGTTGAGGATTCTTTCGTTCAAAGGGGCTATGCCTTCGTAGAAGAACTGTTGATGAGCCTCGAAACGTGCTGGAACGCTTCTCATGAGGAGTTCGAACCTGGACGACGCCTTGGAGGTCCTGACGACCTAGCTTATGGGTGGATGGCTAACACGAAAAGCCACAGGTTGTGCTCTGCCCTGCCCATTCTGGGCTCTGTGACCTGCTGCGCCTTCTGGAAGTGTTGCGCGTCTGGAGGGGGAAAGCTATGGTGGAGACTTTGATGGAGACTGTATTCACATCTTCTATCCACAGTGCCTCTCTCCATGACGATCACACTGTGAAGAATAACCCCAGTGTAGACCCGTAGGAGTTTTCAATTCGACACACGTAATCACAAAGTCTTTTGTAACATCCTTATATCTTTATGCAGTCTTTTATGTAATCATGACGAATCTGCAGCAGACTCTTGTAGCCATGATTAATAAAAAAAATGACTTCTGAGCTTTTAATCTGTTTGACTTTTGTCTTTGTTGTTAGCGTGTTTGACCGTCTGCGCCTTGTATTATGCTGAAATTTTTCATGCTTCTATGTCTAGATCTAGGCGGCCGCCTAGGCGCTAGATGCCCGCCCAACTAGCGCCTAGCGCATTTCATAACCTTGTATATAGATACACCTTGTCTTAACATTATTTGAGAAAAAGAAGAACTCAGCCGTTTTGACCAAGTTGCAAAAGGAAACAACCAACGATTCTCAGAACTATCCAAACATATTTAATTTGCAAATTTGGCCAAGTGCAAAAAGAAACGACAAACAATTCTCAGAACTGTATCAAACGGAAACCAAATTAACCCTCAATCTCAGAATAGTTTGCTAATAAATTTGCTTACATGAGTATAAATTCAACCATAGAGAAATCAGAATCATGACCAATCGACTGTTGCTGCCTCTACCATTATAGCTGACCAGCAGCTTAAGTTATACATGTGAACAAGCTCCATTTGTAGGCACAGCTTACACCATTCATAACAAGAGAGGATTGTAAATAGTAAAACATAACCAAGTTTGCAGCTCATATTGTGTTTCAGTTTTTTTTCTGCCTTTTGGAAAATCCAATCATGACAACTTTGCATTAAATGGACACTGATTTTCCAGTCACTTAAAATTCCGCATCATCAACACACATCATCTGTATGTGCTTTCGTCAGATATGTAGAGCGTTCTTTCATACCTGCGCTCCCCTTATGTTTGATACTATTGACTGGTTTATACAATGGCAACTATCTTTGCTCATCATTGGACAGGTTTTCAGGAGGATCATAGATGATCATATTTGGGAACAGTTCCAAGAAGTCCTCCTTCATCTTCTCCCTTAGTTCAGGGTAAGGAATGAGGCCTTTCAGCATAACACGGAAAGGCAGAGACAACGGAGGATCGGGGGAGCTCCTCATTTCATCGTAGAATTCCATGGCCAGATCAAGCAAGCCACCATCTGTGAAGGCCCTAACAATGTCACCGTAAGTATGTTGATCAAATAGGACTTCCTCACTCCTGAGATCTGCCCATACCTGTCTGGCTTCTTCTCGCCTTCTTGTTCCTAGCAAGCATAAAAAGCATATCCCGGTAAAAGAACATATCTGGCCGGTACCAGATTTCTTTCCGGACAGCATTGTATATCTGTAGGAGAAAAATAAACCTCAATAGTGGAAAAAATTATTTGGCATCATCTTTAGTACAAGTAAAAAGTGTCAACATATTATATATGTTTGTCTATCTTCGTTCTCTAGTGTTTCTAATTCGATTACTCCATGCCTTTACAAATAATTGATAGAAATTCATCATTCCCATGTCCCTTATTCTGTGAAGTAAGATGAACACCAAAGTCGGTTACTAAATACGATATTTGCAGAATTTCAAACATCTTCAGATTATGTACCACACTTAAATTCATTGCCAGAATTGATCAGCATATTTCTCCAAGATGACACTCAACAAATGGCCCTTACTGTGGGATGTCATTTGAAAAATGTTTTATCATGCTAACCGATCTAATAGTTAAATATAAACAGTATTACTGCAATTGAAATTGGTGTATCTTAATAATTTCATAACTAATTGTCGCTGAACTTTTTCATGCCAATGATGTGTACATACCAAAATGCAAAATTTAAGAAAACTCAAGGTTTAATGTTGATAAGCTTTGCTACAAATCATATTGCTTTACCTCCAAGATGAACATAATTTCCTATAGCACCTCTTTCATCTTCATCTTCATCTAGATACTTAACTAGTATAGGGAATTTCGTGGTCGTTGCATGCATGAGCTTGACTTTGGAAGGATGACCAGAATCTTAAGGTTGTTTTGATAACCTTTGATAAATAGTATCATTCTTCATCATATTTATGCCTTCAAGATGAGCATAATTCTATGGTAGATCTTTTCATCTCAACTCTTCATCAAGATACTTGTGCAGTCTAGGGATTTGTCACGGATCTTCCTGATGCATGAACTTGAACGGACCAACCAAAAAGGTAGACCCCTAATCACCATTTTCACTTCCAGATTTCATGACAAGGCCCTCTCTTTTCCATACATACCTAGATCTACAGTTTGGTAACAACTCACAAGGGGTCGATAACAGTTCCATACTTGGCTAGATTTTTTGGGCTAATGGCTCATGTCTCATCTCCATTACGGGCTTACGTGTAGTAGATATCACCTACCATTGTATCTGCGGATAAAATTGTACCTGAATTGTTCCCGTGAGGGGTTGGGGTGGACGGGGATAGTGGCCACTAAATATCGTCAAGTCATTCCTTTTGCACTAACAAAATTTGAACTTTCCTCTTCTATCTCTGTTTCCTTAGGAGGAATAAAGCCAATTTCTCCCTTCTAATGGTCATTTGACAAAGTAACAGTCTCATAAAAGTGCACGAGTTTTTTTTTTGGTTGAAAAGTACAATGATGGGATTATCTGCCTGCAGTCATCTTAAGGGGATTATATGCAGTTAAACCAAAACTTTTAATCAACTATTTTATGAAGCTTCCTCAACTTGATTGGCATTCGGCAATCAGATATTATTGATGGAAATTTATGGATGAAGATGCGGACAATTAGGATGACTAAAGGATGAGGAGAATGATGAGAACAACATTTCCATGAGATAATTGATGATGAATTCACCCAAGAAGGAATGCACATACACAAATTACATGAATCTCAAGACCATATTCCCACAATCATTGACAATTCTATATGTAACAATACCTCTGTTGAGTGCATAATAAAGCTAGACTGTTGATATTATAAAGGTTCCTTAAGCTCGTCATGTGTTTGTAGTGGCTTAAATAACAGATAAGAAATTTCTAGAGGGAAAAAACAATGTAGACTGAGGCATGTTCAGATGGACATTTCTGCAATCAAATAGCAAAAGCAGCATGATCCTGAAGATTTCAACTTTAGTTCCAGTGCCAGTGTCTGATAAACTAGGAAGTACGGACACTAAAAATGTGGATAGTGTCGTGTCGGACATGTATTGGGCACTCCAAAATACACTAGGACACTCTAAAATATGTGCCGTTCCGATTGCCATGTCGTGTTGTATCCATGCACCATAGCTGATAAATAATATACAGACTGACATAATACAATCCACACTAAAATAAAAGTAAATTACAAAAACACCCTTAATATTTCATGTTTATGCAGGTTAATTTCTAACTTAACTTTTTGTTAAACAATGTCCCAGTATGGCATGTTTCCCTTACCAAGCTAGTCAATACCTGTACACGGTCGGTTCAAAATCCAAGCAGCATGACACAAGAATTCTTCTCAACCTCAAAGAGTTTGGATTATTTGAGCTTGAAACTTAAGTCCATACCATTCAAAATCATCACCAAGTGAAAACTTCAACTAAAAGGAAAGCGTATTTAATGTCCCTGATAATGAAGTAGAGGTATTCAATTCCACCACGAGGCTCCAATTCATGCAATATTTTGGAAGCTATAATTAAACAGCAGAGCCTTACCCTCATTCATGGAGAGGTTGTTCCATAAATGATTCAAATAGCGAGTTGGTGACTACTCATTAGACGAGGTAGTCTCTAGGAGTTCCTGGTAATCGCTCCACTACCACAGGCCCAACCTCCCGAAGAAAGATTCTGAGGGAAAACAATTAAAAGGGGGCAACCAAGACTCTAGTGCTATGAGGCTCCCACTTATACAAGGTTTAAGTAGGGCAAACAACAGCACTATCCTAAATAAAAACGACTAAATTGTTTATATGTCCATGGTGTTGTTTGAGTATTACCATGTTAATTCCAAAGTGATGTCAACAGGAGCACTGGACAATGAAAGAAAGGAAATATTAACCTAGTATACAAATAATGAAGCAAAATTACCTGGAAACTTTAAGTTCAAGTTTTGAAAGCACCTAGAATCTTGGAACATTTACACATTTTCAGAACATTCTAAGGACACTTCAATCCGTTGTATCAAAATGAAATTAACTGCTCCATTGTGGTGTTGACACTTAATACCTAAGTAGAAAGCTTGTTTATATTGTATCAAACGAGTTTAAATAATTTTACCACAATTTAAAGTAAATGATTCAGGGTATCATTCGTATTATCTACACTAGTATATATGCAGATGCGTTGCACGTATTTCATACTACTTGAAAAGAGCAAACAATAGTTTATTGAAAGAGCAAACAACAATTCCTTAATTTCAGTATAGGTGGAAACATAATAGGTGGGAGCTTGAAAGTTGGGAGAAATTAAATGACGGAATAGAAAATATTTCTATTGTCTCTTGGACTACTGTGTCTACTTTGCATGCATCCTTTATTAACCTTTGCTTTATTTTTAAAGTTATCTACTTTGCATGCATGCATACCTTTGATTTATTACTATCATTCCCAAGCTGCCTACTTTGCATGCATGCATACCTTTAATACATATTTAATTACTGTTTTTAATTATTGAAGGGTAGTAGTGAAGGGTATTTTTGGAAAGGAAAAACTTTCATGGTGAAGCCTACTTTTGGCATTATATAGTAGAATAGATACTATGGAGAGGGACGCGTATATATTTAAGGTTCCAATGTCAAAAACTTCTGAACCCCGGTGACTGTCACCCATGTCAGATTCCAGACCAACAAGGTATGAGTATATTTCTCATAATGATTTTCCAAGAGGTCACTACCACTACATATATTTATCTTCATTTTGGCAGTTACTATCAAATTTATTGATTTTCTGAAAATATAATAATTCTTGAATTTCTTCCAGGTTTCATGACCGAGAACTGATATACATCAGTCTAAATGGTGAAGGATCACGGACAACAACAATTTTCTCTTACAAAGACTATGCCAACCACTATCATCCTTCTTATCACAATCACATCATGCTTAACTAACCAAAGATACAACAAACTAAAACATTCACCAAAGAGCATTAGTGAGTGCACCTTGTATGGACTGTAAAAATATAGAATAAATCTGAAATTTGGGTTTAGCTTTACAATTAATCAGTTTACTATTTTGAGTTTCCATAATTGTATGTCAAGGAGGAATGTTGGCTACAAAGACAAGAAATATTATTCAAGTAGTTACAAAAAAAAAATAGAGCAAGTTCAAGGATACATAAGTTTGAAGGAAAGAAATATAGTGGATTGGCATTTCCAATACATGAAGGACACACGCCCACACCCTAATATGAACCGCTGCGGACACAGATACCATACGTATACTTATAACACATCGCTATGTGCGGGCAAGAGGATTTAACAATGATGGAGAAACTAGAATATTATCGAGCAGGAGTACAACCACACACCCGATACCAAAGGTTAGTGAAGTTTGGAGAGAAGGAGAAAAGAAGAGAATATGAGAAAGGAATTGCAAGGACTTGAAATCCTAGGTTGCATCTCATGTATTTATATTGATAAGCAATACATCCACAATTACTATTGTACCCTCATAAGATAAATAACAATAATAACTCTAACACCCTCCCTCAAGTTGGAGCATATAGGTCAGACATACCCAGCTTGCTACATAAATCAGAAAATGGACCATGAGCAAATATTTGGTGAGGATATCAACCAACGGATTCTCATACCGAACATAAGAGTGACAATCTGTTTCTTCAACAACAAATTATGAACAAAATGACAATCCACCTCGATATGCTTAGTGCGCTCATGAAACACCGGATTACTGGCGATGAAAATGGTCGACCGATTGTCACAATACATCTCCATAGAAATAAGAACCACAATTCCCATCTCATGAAGAAAGTCCGCATCCACATCATCTCAGAAGCTGTATGAGCCATCGCATGATACTCGACTTCTGCACTAGAACGAGCCACAACATTATGCTCCTTACTACGCCATGTGATAAGATTGCCACCCACAAATGTACAATAGCTATAAGTAGACCTATCACTGCGACTGTCTGCCCAATCAGCATCACTGAACCCCGTCACCATAAGCAACTGCGAAGTTTGTACAACAAACCCTTTCCAGATGTACCCTTCAAGTATCATAGAATGCGAGAGAGAGCCTCCCAATGTGGTTGCCAAGGGGCATGCATAAACTGACTAACTACTCCAACTGTATAGGTGATGTCTGGTCGTGTAACAATAATATATAAGTTTTCCAACTAGTCGTCTATAATGTCCAACATCCTCAAATAACTCTCCACTGTAAGCATCAAGCTTGTCATGATAATCCATTGGAGTCTCAACTGACCGACACTCAAACATCTCAGTCTCTGAGAGCAAGTATTAGAACATACTTGCGCTGCGATAGATACACACCTTCATAGATCGAGCAACCGATTCCAAGAAAATATCGAAGAGACCCAAATCCTTAGTATGAAACTGACAGCTAATGTAGGCCTTCGAGTCTACAATCCCAGCATAATCACTCCCAGATATAATGATATTATCAACATAAACAATCAACACGATAATATCTGCAAAGAAGGAATGGAAAAATACTGAATGATCTCACATGGTGCATCGAAACCTATACTGAATAAGAACTGAACTGAACTTGTCAAACCAAGCTCCAGGTGACTGTTTCACCACATATAATACTTTCTTCAATCGACATACGAGTTTCCACTTCCAGCCATAGCATATCCCGGTGGTTGATCCATATAGACCTTTTCTTGTAAGTCATCGTATAAGAAAGTATTCTTTATGTCCAGGTGATACATAGGCCATTGGACCGTCACATAGATAAGAATCCAAACTGAATTCAGTCGAGTCACTGGAAAGAAAGTCTCCATATAATCCACACCATGTCTGAGTATGCCCTTTTGTAACCAACCGTGCCTTAAGACGCTCGAATGAACCAACCAGATGATACTTGACAGTGTACACTCATCGACAACCCATTGTCTGCTTCCCAACAGGAAGTGATGTAAGCTCTAAAGTCTGATTTTTGATGTAAAGCACATATCTTCTCATCCATTGCATTTTCCAACCAGAAGATGACAGCATGTTTATAAGTTCTGGAAATGAAAATGGAAGACAATGAAATAGCAAACGTACGAAAAGATGAATAAGTATGGTGTAAAGAAACATAATTAGAGAAGGGATGTTTGTTCTTTGTGGTACAAAGACGTTTACTTTTTCAAAGAGCAATAGGAATATCATCCATATTTGTGGTAATGGGAACGAAACCGCAAGCCTGGAAGCTGATTGCTTGAGGGCTGAATTATGTAGAATCACTGGCCTGTCCTTGGATCTCTGATAAACCTGTAAATGAGAGATGGAGACAAAAACTGATTCAGGAACGACCGGAAGTGGTATAGAAGATACCAAATCCTAAAAATGAAATAAGATGGTCTCCTGAGGGAAAGAAAGGGGTAGGCTTAAAGAAGGTAACATTTGCACTGACATAATACTTGCGTGACTATGCACTGTAACAACGATAACCATTTTGAGTACGAGGATAACCAAGGAAGACACACTTCAGAGATCGAGGAGACAACTTATCTAGATTAGGTTCCAAGTTATGAACAAAAGTGACACACCCAAACACTCGAGGAGGTAAGAAAAAATGAGGGTCACATGTATATGGAGAATGGAACTTCATTATTTAATGCAGATGACGGCATACGATTAATTAAATAACATGCAGTAAGAACGGCATCTGCCCAATACTGTTTAGGGGCATGCATGTTGAACATGAGAGTTCGAGCCACATCTAGAAGATGTCGATGTTTGCGTTCGCCTATACCATTTTGTTGAAAGGTGTGAACACAACTGATTTGATGAATAATGCCACGATCAACACAGAAAGTGTTTACAAAAGATTGAGTATAGTCCAAAGCATTATCATAACGCAAAATTTTGATGCGTTTATCAAACTAAACATAGACTTCATTATAGAAAGTAGATAACACATTTGGAAACTCAGATCTTTCTTTCATTAAATAACACTCAAGTCATTCTGGAATAATCAACAAAAATAACAAAATACTGAAATCCTTTCGAACTTTTGACTCTAGACAGACCCCAAATATCAGAATAAACAAGTTCAAAAGACTGCAACTGACGACTCTCAGCACGACGAGGAAAAGAACTACGGTGATGCTGACTAACTGACAAGTCTCACATTCAAGAACAAAAATATGACTCAAGCTAGGAACAACTTTACGCAACTTAGCCAAAGATGGATGACCTAAACGATAATGCCACTGCAACGGATAAGTAGAAACAGAAGTTGTAAACCCCCAGGATTTTTGGTTTCTTTTATAAAAAAAATTAATGGTTTATTTTCAATAAATAATTTTGTTATAATTGGTTTTGGAATCATTAAGTGTACTCTTCCGTGACTTTAATTTTTGAAGCGCCAGGAATCTCAATCTCTCGAAACTTCCTCTATGAGTTTTGTAGTAGACAAGTTTATCTTCATTTTGATATATCATGTCTCACTCAAACTTGTTCTTGTATTCTATTTACATCGCATAACTTTCTGGTCAGTTTAGGCCATTTGACCACCTACAGTAAAACTTGACCTAACTTCATTTAATTCGGGACGCGCATCTATCCAACCTAATCGACTCAATATATGGTTTTGACCTATTTTGAGCCTACTGCACGCATGTCACTTGTGTGCCATCCAATTGAGCTCCCCGTGCTATTCTTTCATCAATGATCGTAATTGATATATATATATATATATATATATATATATATATATATATATAATTATTATAAATTTCTTTTAATCATTTTTAAACCAATATGTGTATATGGTATTCAAATTGTGCAGGGCCTCAGCCCATATATATAGTACATATATTCTTTGGGCTTTGAAGCCTATATATGTATATATGTTATTTTGGGGCTAAACCAATATTAATATATTACAAATTGTACGAATTCTAAGCTCTTGACGAATGACCTAAAATAATTTCATTGGACCTTAGCATTAAACAACTAAGTAAGCTACACACGACAAACAAATGATTATTCCTGTTTGGCCTTAAGCATATATCTAACATTTTTGTTTGGGCCCTAAGCCGTAGATATGGAGTCTAATTGTTAGGATATATATTTGTAACCTATTTGTTAGGACCTTCAAGCACATATGTTTAACATTTATTTGTTGTGCTTTCAAGCCCATAAGTATCGTATTAAGGGTTAGGGCCTTGGGGCTTATAGATACAAAGTTCCTATCTATTAAATTTAATTCCTTACTCCACATTTAATATAGTATTTGGGCCTCACCCCTACCTAATCCAACCCAGCATCAGCAAACCATCTCTCACCCATTTGCTTCCCATATAAGCTCCATAGGGAGTTGTAGGAGTAAAAAAAAAAAAACCTAGCCGCAATAATTATTACGTGCTTCTCACCATTTCCCCTCTCTACACTCAACTTCCTTCCCATAATACATCTCCTCTCTACACTCAACTTCCTTCCCATAATACTACAGCTCTCACTCTCCTCCTTCACAACCGAATGAATGTATAGAGAACAACCTCCTCCTTCTTCTTCACTACTCCTTTAAACCTTATCACCACCATCTCCATATCAGTTCACCTCTTCCCGCACGTCTTGTCGCCCCATCGGAGCGGAGTTGTCGAGCACTGTGCAGCATCGCGCGCCCGCGTGCCACCCCGCGCAGCCTCGCGCACCGCCCATGGCCGTCGCCGCCCGGTCCCTGACGTGCCAGCACGCAGCCGCGTGGCCAGGCAGCAGACTATTCGTACGTTTCGCACGGAAACCCGTCGTGACGGACGAGTTTTGAACTCATAAATCGTGCTTCGTCACAACAACTTTGGACGCATTTTATGGACAATCCGACCGTTGGATCGTCGATCCGATTCTTCCGTCTCAATCTCGGTATAAACCCCTTCGCTTACCTAAAATTTCAACCGTTAATTCGATCGTTTGATAGATCAAAACTGACCACCAAGTTGCTTGATTAAATTGCGTTTATTTTGAACAGTTTCATGAAGCCAACTTCGCGGATTTATTTCTCTCGTCGAAGCTCCGGTTGACGAACTGTCAACTCCGGTGCGCAGCAGGTATAACCATCTTCGTGCCATAAAAATTTCAGCTTCATGGATATCGTTTGGTTGGTTGAAATCGACGTCAAAGTTTGCCTCTCGAAACCGTAATTTCCAACTTGTAAATTTCAATTTTGAACCCGGGGCTCCGGATTCCAGATCTGACGCCACCAGTGCACTCGTGGCGTCGTTCTGACTAAAATTCATATATAAATTGCTGAGTTTGGAGGACATGGTCTCCGACACGCATTTTCGTGAAAACCAGGTTCCAATGTCCAGGTCAACGAGTCTTTTTGAGATCGGCTCATCAAAATCCAATTTCGGATATACCATTAGGTTTGTATCGTCATTCTGAACTCGTTGACATATATTTTGCTAGATTTAGAAGACTTTGACTCCGACACGTATTTTCGTGCAAACCGATCCCAATGTCTTGGTCAACAGATCATTTTGAGATCGGCTCATCGGAATCCAATTTCGGATATACTGTTGGGTTCGTATCATCATTCTGGACTCGTGAACATATAATTTGCTAGGTTTAGTGGACTTTTATCCTGGCACATTTTTCGGTATAAGGCAAGTCCAATGGCGGACATCGTTTTGATCCGAAATTACCGTTTTTTCTTCTGTGTCCAAATTGGACTTATGGGTAGGTTATCCTAGCTAATTTGACTATTATGGACACGTTGGTGATATTTGTTTCATCGTCTGACGACGTCTGTAGATTTTTCTTTATGTATCACCATTAATTATAATTGAATTCATATTTATGTTCGTATCTTGGAATCTGTGCGTCGAAACTGAGATCAGTCGATTCCAGTGATCTCATATTACTGAAATTGACTAGTTGACCATGTGGATCGCCACGATAAGATTGTTAACCTTGTGGTTGATCATGTCGTCTCGATTCGCGTGTCGTAGGTTTCGTTGTACGAATAACGATGTACAACTTGATATTTCAAGCCTAGAACTTGTAATTCATATTATTAGCAATAATGACTATAGAGGCTAGTGTAACATAGTTCTAGACGATAATAATTACAAGTGACTTAGATAACAAAGGTAATAGGTGACTAGAACAACCCAAGCTCCCTAGGTGGTTGTTATTAGTCATACGTATACTTTAGTGTGTGATATATATTTGTTTGTGATTTGGGTTGATAGATAATTGCATAGAGTATGGTTCTCATGGATCGTGGGATAGACTTTGGTACTGCAGTCTCAGCACAGTTTGGACAACTCCAAGCAAGTATACCTTGCCTATTTGATTTACAGTATTTACATGCTTGTATTTTCTATCAGTCGTTTACTTGGACATGCTGCTACGATTCACCTGCTCTCCATGTGTACTTATATTACTACACCTGCTGACACATGGACACGTATACGGATTCGCATTGCATGGCATATAGGAGACTCGGTTATGATTTATTGGGTATTACTCGATGATGTATTTTCTGTGTACATGTTGACTGGACTTCTAGACTTATCACTTTCTAGAGTCGGACTGGTCGTGTCGTGGATGCGACACGGACAGTATCATAGGGTGGGGAGGACGGTCACTAGGCGGAGGGGCTACTTGTAGCTTAGTTAGTGATGTTACTGCAGCTGGTGACGAGCCACTGCACATGTAACCTTAGAGAGAGCTCCACTCCCCTCAAGTGCATCTCCCACAGACTAGATAGTCTGCATAGTAGTAGTGTTACTGATCGCCTGACTATTTTCCTGTTACCCTTTCCTGGATCATATGTTTACTCCCTTCACATGTTATTTACTGTACTTCATTTCGGCATGTATATTATGTATCTTGCTACGTCCTACTGAGGACCTGGTTTCCTTCCAGGTATATGCTGAGATCTGACATAGGATATTAAGGGTTTACTTCTTCGGATTACTCTTTCAGGTATCGTCAGTTGATGCCATTTTATCGTCTTTTTGTAGTATTTCATATCTAGTTTTCTTAGTAGTTTTAGTAGAATTTGTGAATGTATACTATGGATACTTGGACACTTGACAGCTTATATGTATTCCAGTTGGACTGGAGTCCACTTGAATGCGTAGCTGGTCATTGCCATGCGGCCTGGTCCCAAATATTTTGGGACTGGGGCATGACAGAAGTGAAAGCCTTTTCAGGTAGATCCAACTAATACAGTCCATCTCTTTCATGTTCCAAACCAATCATCTTCCTCGTCATGAGGTCCTTAAAAACACAAGAATTAGGAGAAATGTTATAGAACATTGGAGAGATTTGGTTAACTGGCTCACAGATAGCAAATTAAAAGAAAAATAAGGCACATATAATGAATCAAATAATTACAGTGATTAGAGTAGGGTGAATGACACATTTCCCAAGCACTTGATGGATAGACCCATCAGCTAAGATAATATTATGTTTTATAGGACTACGATGATGGAAGAGAGAATTTATACCAGACATGTGAGAACTTGCTCCTGAGTCGATGACCCAAGAGGTAGATGGTGACTGGGTTGCTACAAAAGCATGATTACCTATATGTGTCATGGTTGCAGTAGGTAGAGAGGTGGTACAAGCAAGCGCGTTCAACTTCTGGAGGATATGTTCCAACGGAGATGAGGTAATGTACGTGAAAGTCTGATTGAAATCTGAAGTATCATCTCAAGGAGAAGTAATGACTTGAGACTGCATATTCTCATCATGCACTTGATGTGCATATTCTGGTTTACCCCACTTGTCCCAACAGTAGTCTTCGATGTGACCGAACAGTCCACAATAGTTACACTTCCGTAGTTGGCCACGACCACCACTACGACCATTGTCTCTACCACCATGACTATCTCCTCAATCAAAAGTATGGCCAACATCTCTACCACCACCACGCCTACCACTACTAGTAACTAGGACAGAAGAGTCATTACTCGGCACCACAAAATTATGTCCTAGAAAGGAATGACTGAGACGGGAGAAAGTATTTGCCACCGTAGGTAATTGCTCTCCAGCAAAGATCTGAACCTTATAAAGTTCGAGTGCAGGATCCAAGCCGGCCAGGATAAGTGAAACATGAAACTCTTATATCGTTGAACTTCCTTCAAATCAGTAGTAACATGATGATATTGTAGCAGTTCCTCCCACAAAGCCTTCTTTGAAGCCAAATATTCATGCAGGGTCTTCCCATTTTGCTTTGTATTAAACAATAACTCATACAACTCATACATACGGGCTACGTTCCACTTCTGCAAATATGATTCTTCCGAGATGCCCAAATATGTTTGGAGGATTCGCACCACTAAACATTAGAAGCGATGTGCGGCTCCATACTATGCCACAACCACGACATAACGTATGCATCAGCACTCATCCAATCCTCATACTCGGCTGACGTTTCAGGCTGGGATTCTTCCGTCAAAAACTTCAACTTCTTCTTCGCCCTCAACACTACTTTGATAGACTTGGACAAGACAAGGTAGTTCGTCCCATTGAGTTTCATCGCTGTAATCGATTTTCCAATTCATCATTATGAATAACAGTAAAAGGAGAACCACCTCCGCTACCACCACCAATACTATTAACCTCACCAGTATAGAAGCATGGAAATTCATGCGCCCAACAACTTAGTCCAAACAAGGCGCATCCCTATGCACTACAAAAGACGTGAGCCAGAGACGCTGAGCAATCTTGGTGCATCATAAAAGCAGTAAAAGACAAAGTGCATGAAAAGAAGACTTTTTATTTAATCATTGAAAATCTACTACAAGGATTTTTAAAAAGCAGTAAAAGGCGCATCAATTCCTCGTCTCAGCATAGGCACATCTCCTCCTCGTTACGAGCGAATGTCTTCCTCGTCACGAGCAAATCACTTCCTCGTCAGGGGAGGCATCAATTCCTCGTCTCAACACACGCGCATCCCCACCCAAGCAGTTATTGAGCAGAACGTGGTTTGGCAATCAATCCAAACCCGGTACTCAACATTTTGGCACTTGGTGTTGTTCGAAGAAGAACACTGCCAGTAAGGTACACGAGCACGAACTGCTCTGTCCATAGCTAACTCGACACGTCTCAATTCTCTGATGGAGTTCGTCGTCAAAATCGAAGCTTCTTTGAACGAGAAGATCCACAACCCACAGCATATGAACTCTCCAAGGAGGAGGATCGGTTGAGTTCATTATCAACGAGAAGTCGTATGAAATGAGAATGAGCAAGTTCTTCTCTCTTCAAAAAACGCATATTTATAGGCCAAGGCAGAACCAAACCCATGCGCCAAGTGGCAATCTCCCCGAAGTTAATGCGATGAACCTAGCATTAATGGCAATGAATCTGCCACCTCGATTTCAATCAAGTCAAAAGATTATTTGATTTGAGCCCCAAAACACTCATTGAGGTTGATCAAATTAATGCGCCCCCCAAAGGATACGCCCCACAATGGATGCGCTCCACAACCGATACGCTCCATGCGCTCCACAAATGATGTGCGTACATAAGCACTGCTCCCATCAAAGCATTTAATGCCAAGTGTCAGAAGTCAGCAGCACGCGTCTCGAAGACTGAACAGTCGACAGTTTTCAGAGAAAACGAAGAGGCGCCGACGTCAGCACAATCATTACTTATTTTGTCAGTTACAGTTGTGCTTCGCCATATGACCGACTAATTCCTTGCATGCGCCCTAAAGCCATGCGCCCAGATTTGCATACGCCCAGAAGCCATGCGCCAAGCTTCCTCATGCGCCGAATCTTCCAGGCACATCAAATTTACTTTCTCAACAAATCAAGATCTCTGAAGCGATGTACACGTGCCACGTGTCATTGACTCGGTTCTGCTCATGAACGGGTGCCAACCACCCAAGATCTCAGCAACAAACAAATCTCAACAACTGCCACGTGTCAGCTCATCCGCAGCCCAACAGTGCAGTTACACCAGATTCAGTTCAAGCTTCCCGGACGCAGTGTCCCTGTGCCTAACAAAGTCATGCGCGTAGCATTCCTACATGCAAAATTTCCATACGTGTATCGCATATGCGCGCATGAATGGACCATTCCACCACATATAAATAGAAAGATCATTCCTTCATTTCAGCCCCCCGGATTAATTCACACAGATCCAGAGAGTTCGAGATCGTCGTCGGATCGTCAACGGAGTAAAGAAGTAACCGTCCATCGTCACTCGTCTCTAGAAAAACAAATTGTACTCGAAAGATCCTGCTGATCAATTATAAAAAGTTTTCAATTACTTTTGTAATGGCGAACAACCAGAAAATTCGGTCTCCGCCATACTTGCAGATGCAACAGAAAGACATCTCTAAAACCCTAGATCTCACAACGAACCACAACCGACAACGAACAACCAACGTTGATATGTAAAAATCCTAGATCTCATAAACGAACCACGAACGACCACGAACACGAACGACCATTCATGAAAAGTAGACGAAAAAAATAGTCCAAATTTTTTTGCCCAGTCGTAGATGGGATGTACAGTACCTTCAAAAGATGCTCTAATACCAAGTGAAGTTTGGAGAGAAGAGAAGGAGAAAAAGAAGAGAGAATATGAGAAAGGAGATTACAAGGGCTTGAAAAAGGAGATTACAAGGACTTGAAACCATAGATTGCATCTCATGTGTATTTATATTAATAAGCAATACATCCACAATTACTATTGTACCCTCATAAGATAAACAACAATAATAACTCTAACAATTGTAATAATCATGTGAAGAGATAAACCAAGACAGCTAACCAAACGGGTTCAACAGTAACCCATTTTTATGATGATTTTCTGTCCACCAATATTGTTCAATTAGCTTTTGTCCATCTTCTAGTGTTTGGTGACATTAACATAAGAATGAGAAGTATCCAATCTGCTATGGTTAGGTCTGAGATATAGAAATTGGTGTTTCAAAATTGGGAAACATAAGGAGTATCTGCTACACGTCCATGAAGTTCATGGCACCAGCATATCCTATACAGGTAAGCAACTCAAAGCATTCATGTCATCGACTGCTATGCTCATCGATACTCTAGAATCTGTTGTAATTTATTTCAGTTCAAATCAAGGTTGCCATGACCGAATTTGACTCAGTTAGACATATAGACCCATGTCAGTTATTAGAGTCAAAATGCATGTCCATAATTTGGGAACCAACAGAAGGTGCGTGAATCAGAATATTTCAGAATACAATCACACACATAAAAAAAACTGCTATCAGGTTTAAGTGCACAGCAGGCCCACCATTCTCATTAAAAGTGGTTGACCAACACTTGTCTTGAATATGTTTCTTCAAGGATGGAAGTCTTCTTTCATTTCTCGATGGTGAAGTAAGACCAAGCTCGTGAGCTTATTATCCTAGGTCGGAACAAGTTGATATTATCACTCTTTGTTTGTTTTTTTCCTTCTTTTTTTTGTATGTTTCTCTTCAAAATCAGCACTTTGAAATTCTGGATTTCCCCCTACCCCATTTCATTTGTTTACAACCTTTCTCAGCACTAGATGATTATTTCACGAAGACAAAATAGGATATGGGACACATTAAAGCCATCATCTTTGATTTTTCAAATAAATGCATATACTTCACAATGACAATCTAAACCTACACCCATTAACACAGTGGCAAAATAGTTCATCAAGAAGAAAATAATTCTTTATATATAGACTGCGTTCAGTGACAATTTATCAACCCGACCTAATCCCCCTCCATTTCACATACATGAGTAATCAAGTTCTAGACCTATATATGAAACCAAAAGTTGTCCTCCCCCATAAATTATAGTTTATCAGCAACCGCAAAGAGCCTTTCCTTTAAGGATAGGTTAGATTCTTTAATACATTTTAGCAAAAGAGTATGGAGTTTACCATACAGATTTTGAGCGCCTTGACTAACAAAAAATACATAAAGGAAACAGGGTTAAAGAAGAAAAAGGAACTATACCATAGCTGTAAATAGTACTATAGTTTATGGTGAAGCTATTGACTAAGTACTTACTACTGAAATGTATATATGTACACATTTGCACGACATCTGCATATTATACCCATGTCCATATATCAAGTACTTAAAAGGTCCCAATGTGATATACTATCCAAGTAACTGCATGCAAGTGCCTTGACAATGGAACCCTGAAAATTGCATGTTTAGTAGGTTTGTGAGTCACTGAAAAGTTAAATAACAAAGGAGTAGTGATTTGTGTTGAAGAGTAGATTAGTTATCTTATTTTCTGCACCTATTTTACTTTATATATTTTCCATTTCTAGCTAGGTTCAGTGATGTCATTAATGATGTCACATGGATTATATGCTCTATATATTGTAAGGCTAACAGCACTAATAAAATTATCCCATTCTAACTACAATGTAGCCTCCACACTACAATTTGCATTATAAAGCAATGTTGAATGCAGAAATTTACATGGAGTAGGTGAAGACTGTAGGACTTTTTATGCAGATGCAAAATATGTATCTGGTTGCTTGCCATCATGCCAAATGGGTCCCTAATGATTTACTACCAAGATTTCTAGGGTTAATCAAAGATAACCAGGTGGATCAGTTTTCAATATTCTATGATAGAGATGTTAACTTGGAGAAGCCTAATTATGAATTACTCACCCAAGAAATAAAGAAGCCTCCATCATCAGCCAGTTCCCACATTAATCACTTCAAGAACATTTATAAGATCAATGTGAAAATGTTGCCTCATTCTACAAGCCAAATTGCCTCTACTGACCGATGAGGCTTGTTTGTGGTTGGTAGTATTCCAATGAAGTGGGCCACTCATGAGTCGAGTCTGGCTCATTGTGGCATATGGTGGCAATAACAAAAGTTGATTTTTATAAGGTTTCCTATATGCTTGACTTATATAATTGTTGTGAGCCAAGGCTCTAAAAAACTCAGATAAATGGATTAAGACGTGGTCACATCCTCTTAGCTTCGTAAATGGATACCATTACTTATGTCGTCAAATTGACGAAAATATCTTAGATACACAAAACATATCTTAAGATACGTACGATACTAACCTATAAACCATGTGTTTCATTAAACAAAACGAGATGGAAAATTTATCTATGGCTGCAGAATATGGACAATTTCAAATAGGTACAAAGCAGTCACCTATGTTGCACGAATACTAGACATGGACACGAATACGGACACAATACAGATACAGTCCTCATTCTTCCCAATCCATGCAACATAGCTTATGATACACTTTTGTAACTTACGTTAAGATGTTATCACCCGAAACTATGTATTATCTGATACAAATATTATTGCGTTAACATGAATTTAACCAGATCTAAGCCAACTTTAACATGGTTTTATAGCTCAATACTTCAAATCTAAAACTCAACTTAAATACCATTATAAACCTTTAAAACATGTTACAACTTCTCATTCTACCTACTCGTTTGAGTGAGCTCTTTGGACGAGCATCTCCTTTCAAGTATCCTTCAATGACTTTGAGCATCTCCGACAATGTCTAATATCATTGGATGACATCTAGCAACATCAGATACTTCAACAAGTCAGACAATTAATTTTAACCAAAAAAACAAATATTTTACTTTTTTTAAAGTATTGTTTCTCGAATTTTAAGATTTCTATAAGTTTCTATGTTTTCTTTTGTTTTTTTCTTAAAGAGCTTTACTATCTTTGGTTTCTAAGATTTTTAAAGTTGCACATTATTTAGAAACTAGAATCTACATCAAAACACTATTTGAGTGTAACTGAATTGAGTTCTTATTGATGCAAGGATGGTATACTTATAAATACAGACACAAAATCAATGTTATATTTTTTGCTATTAAGTACCGACTTTGTGATGAACTAGTCATTTATTGCTGCACAATTCTCCTTATTATTGCTAAGTATGCTCTTTTAGATAAAATTGCTAAGTACGTTAAAATAATCAATATGGAGGGTTATATAGTTTCCAATCAAGTATCCTATGGAATAGTGTATCTTAAAATACATGATGCGATAATCAAGTGAATCAATACACGAGCTTGTTATTGCTAAATACGATAAATTCATCAATATGAAGGGTTATGTTAGTCTCCAATCAAATATCCTAAGGAATAATGTATCTTACGATACACAATACATGACACTATAATCAAGTGAATCAATACACAATACGTATCTTTGTCACTTATGAACCTGAGCTTCTACACAAAGACAAGTTGACCGAGGGGTGTGTTCTCCAATGGCTACAGAAACCGAGTGAATAAGGGTAAAATAGTGAGGGAGAGATAATGCTACCTACCTTTTCAAAGGAGAGGGTTTATAGGTTGTTGACCTGACGTCAATCCTCAATGTTGGTGTCAAATTTCTAGCCAAGGTAGTTATGAGCATGAGAGGGTCATACCATAAAACTTAGGTGGTCAGTTATCAGGTATGTAGATTTATCTATTGGATTGTAGTTAAAGCTCATGCAACCAATGTGCACCCTTAAAGTTCCTCTAGACTATTAAGAGTCTAGACGAAGAGGTAGATGATACAAATTGTCATTGCTACATTTATATAGGGATTTTTTGACTTTCATCCCACTTGTTAATATAAATTTGTACTTGCATCCCACTTTTTAATTTTATTTGACTTACATCCCACTTTTTGTCACGAAAAATATTTTTCGTGAAAAATAAATACATTTCGTGACAAAAAGTGGGATGTGAGTCTAAAAAAATTAAAAAGTGGGATGTAATTACAAATTTATATTAACAAGTGGGATGAAAGTCAAAATTTCCCTATATAAAATCATGTCCTTCCTCTACAGGTCATGCTCGCTCAACCCTGGTTGTTATGGGTGTGAACATTATTACTTTGAGATAGAAATATAGTTAGATTGAGTTTTCCAGCACAGGATCTCCTAGCTAGAAACTTACCCTGGTTTCTCAAAAAAAAAAGTAGTGTTGGCTCATACATAAATCAAAATTGAATAGATTTCTCTGTGATATCTTCTAGAAGGATTGAACTAGCTAGGTACTGGCATTTCTATGCCTTATTGAAGGGGTCAAGTTTGTACAATGAGTGTATCACATGATTTCCTAGAAATTTTAAATTGGCTTTACTGGCCAAATAGTGGTGTCAAATATATGCAAATGATTGTCTACAAAGTTGCTTATTCCACAATCTACAAAAATCAAAGTTTTACAACATAAAATCCACCTTCCAAGAAAGAGAGATACATTCTGGAAACAAGTTTTGCAGGATTTCTAGTTCTTACACTACAAAGTGCATATTATTTCGTAGTTTACTGCATCCTGCATTAGCTTGGTTGTTGGGTTGGGCATCAAACCAACGTGCATGCCTTTCCCACCTCTCTACAGTGAAACTGTGAAAGCGGCTCAAAATCTACATTTTTCTTTCAATCTGAAGTTTACTACAAGAAGCACCAACTTGGCTTCTAAAATAGTAAAACCTCGCTTCATATCCTATGGATCAGCAAATTCCATAATTCTAAATCGGCTTATGCAACTTCTGTTATCTTCACACTGGTGGTGTCAAAATGAACGCATTTGGACTCTATGCATGAACAATGTGTTAAGATTTAGATTTACCATCCGTAACATGGTTGTACACAACAATTTGACATTTGTATTTGGAACCAAGGGCTTTCTTCGAAATAATTCTTTAAAATGATTAAGAAAATATTGATAGTTTTCCAAATTCGTGTGGTCAAACCATAGTTTTGTAGTATTGGCCGATACCACTTTGACATGTTTGACCGATACCGACCGAGTGATACCAACGTTGGAGGTCTATTTCCATGTCAATTCGGTGGAGAAAATTGAACGGAAAAGACCAATCAACAAGGATGTAAAAGCAGCATAGTAATGTTGTAAAAGCATGTAAATCAGAAATTAGAGAACTTATTTATCGCATGTAAACCAACCAACAAGGGTGTATTATTTCATTCAATTTTAAAACTAATAAGAAACAACACACAAAATACTTAAAATTATGACTTAAATGTATTAAAAAAATTAAACAATCAATAATTATTTTCTTTCTGATACCAAAGAATCTGATACTCTGATCCAAAACTGCTGATACTGTCAATACCGCCGCCGATCCCGATACTCAAAAGAAACGTCATATACTGATTTCGATACCGATATTATGAACCTTGGTCAAACGTGGCTTTAACAAGAAATCGCATAGACACGATTAATCTAATGAAATCGAATTTTCAAACCCTAACTATGGAAACTATTCTATTTGTATATTATAATTATTTTAAAGAAAAACTATTTTATAGAAAACTAATATCTTCCAAAATACTCTTTGTCCCTTTGAACATATAAGAGAAAGCACTAGTTCCAGCACCCAAACACCGCGAACTGGGAAGTGAAATCATGCCATAAGCATGATCTTTGTATGAAGGACAGAACTTTTGAGCCTTTGGTTCTCAAGAAGCATCACCAGCAGTAAGATTCAGTAACCCCCTACGCTGCACAGACAAAAATAGAACAGAACATGATACAGACAACAGAAACATTTTGTGTCCTGGTCAGGTGTATTCTGGAGTATCCATGTGGGTCAAATATGCATCCTACATGACGCAACACGGACACAGCACTTCAAACACAAAGGTGCCTCCTTTTTTAATATTTCTTTCTCATTTGTAGTGTTTTCTTCGTACTAAACTAGAATCAGAGAAAAAGTTTCATATTGTAGTAAGAAAATTAAGGGGTGTTGATGGGGGACCTTGACGGAGAGAAAGACATTGCCCTGTCGCTGGAACTCGGCGAGCACGGCTAGGAGGTCCGTCCGGAGGAGGCGGAGACGTGGGACTTCATGAAACTCTCCAGCCTTGGCGCCGAAGAGGCCACCCTCTTGAGCTCGTGCACCACGAAGAGTCCCTCTTTTCCCATCTCCTTCTTCCGCCGCCATATCGACAGGCTGGGGCTCGATGATAGTGATGATGAAGAATAAGAAGAACGATGAAGAATTGAAAGAGTTAGGGCTTTGAGCAATGAGCTAGGGTTTTGAGCTCTAATGGCGGAGGGGACTATGGAAGAAGAGAAGCGGAACATTTTGGAGTCATTCTTTTTGGGGATGGAGAGTTATGGAAGATAGCGGACGGGGAAGGAATAGGTCTAAGGCCTCGTTTGGTTCGAGGAATGCAAAGGAAAGGAAATTGATTCCTTGTATTTTCTTTCCTTTAGGAAATTATATATTTCTAGGCTTAATTGCAACTTGATACCCTCAACTATTTCAATTTTTCAACTTAATATCTTAAACTTTTTTATTTGACAACTTGATACCCTGAAAATAAATTGGACAAAAATATCCATAATCTAAACTTAAAACTACACCCCTACCCCTCATCCTGCAGTACCCCTCCGGCCACACCCCCTTCCGTCTCCCCCTCTCCGGCCACCCGCCGCCCCCGTTCTTTTCCTTCCTTTCCTTTCTCTCAACCAAAAAAAATAAAAAAAAGAGGAAGAGAAGAAAGAAAAAGAACGAGAGCAAAATGAAAAGGAAATATGTGGTGATGATTCGGTAGCTTCCTTTCCATTTAAAGCAAATCCCTATGGCTCTCCTCCACCATCCTCTCTTTTCCCTTGTGCTTCATCTTTTTCGTGCTTTAATAGCAAAGGTCCCCTCTTCTCCTCTGTCTCTCCCTCTCTTGCCATATAGTAAACATATAGTAAGATTAGAAAAGAATCGTATGATGCAAAGGGATCATGGTCTGGGGATGGACATGGGAGGAGGAGGAGGAATAGAGTGTTCTTCTTCGGTAGTGGCGGCGGCGGCGGCGGAGGAGGAGCAGATGCAAGATGGCGAAGGCGGAGATGGTGGTGCATCCTCTGTGGGAGCAGCTCGCGGCGGCCCCGGGGTTGGGTTGGATAGGGAGGGAAGTGAAGAAAGGGGTAATGTTGTCTTTTTTAAATTTTGGGTATGAAATTAAAATTTTAAATAGTTGATGGTATTAAGTTGTCGAGTAAAAAAGTTTAGGGTATTAATCTGAAAAATAGAATAGTTGAGGGTATCAAGTTGCAATTAAGCCTAATTTCTATAAACTTTTCTTTCCGGTGTTTGGAAAGATCGGGATTATAACCGAAATATTTTTAATTTTTATTATAGTGTTTGGTGTTTGTAAGAAAAGAAAACAAAATCAAGTCAATTTTCAAAAATATCCTCGTGCTAATAAAAATAATTATTACTTAGAAATATTTTGTCTAAAAGATATTATAGATAAAAATGGTAAATAATATTATGAACATTGATATTTTGGTCAAAACTTTTTGTAATAAATGCGAAAAAGTTGGAGGGAAAGTGATTCCTTAGATAAATGGGAGGAACCACTTTCCCCCCCTATTTTCCTACCTCTTGGGAATCATTTTTCCTTTCCAACAACTTTTCTTTGGCTCCCAAAATAGGAAAGGAATCCTTTCCTTTCCCAAGCTCAAATTCCGGTAACCAAACGAGGCCTAAGTCTATTTTTGACACATCTTTATCCAACCTAAAATTATTTTGGAAATAGTTTTGTGAACATGCACACTAGATTTGACCACTATTTTGACACATAGTGATCTCCACCAGTTTGCTCGTAGGTGCAAAATATTCGAATATATGTTCCGAAACGATAGTCAGTCCTCATCCTCATGAGCCGAAAATCAGAAGAAAACGATGCAAAGAGATGATTTTCTATATAATGAATGTAATGCATGGAACGATATCATTGTAATTAGTATATTCATGAAAGATTATAAGCCAAGTATGGCATATATTCGAGAGAAATTTAGAGCCTTGTAATTGATTCAAAGTTATCAATAAAGATATTTTTCCTTGTAGCATTGTGTTCATTTGATTTTTTGCAATATTATCCGTTGCTTAAATTTTTGCATCACAGTTCCACTGTGTTGGTGCCTGAATAGTCTATTTTTATTAATGTACAGATTTTAGTCATGTGCAAGCACAAATTGGCCTTGCCCGACATCACGCCTAAATGAGGAAGATTGGTTCCACAGAGATCAAATTGAGGACGAATGATTCTACGGAACCGGGACGTAACATCCTAACTCTAACCCTAACTCGAATAAAAATGATCACCCACCACACAGCCACCACCACATGTCTGTGGTCGATGTAACCAGAAGTATCAACAATATACCCCATGATCGCACGTCCTACTAATTGAGTTCCTTCTATAGATGATCTTTCCATTGTACTTTACAACCTACATGTACCATGCATCTGATTCTAACTTTGTCTCTTGCCATTATTTGGCTCATCCACTTTACAAGTTTGGAAGTTGTCTTTCTTCGATTTCTATACATTTCCTGTGCGGGAGGTATTCCAGCTTATAGGTCGTGAGCCTCTGTCACCCCCGTTTCCATGAACATGGGTATTTTGGTAATTTTCCACTTTAAAATTATTTTGAAATTATTTATTTATTGTATTATTTTGGGGTTGTTTGAGTCGGGTTCGAATTTCAACTCATTCCGACTTGTATCGAGAATCCGGGGTAGTTTTGACTCTAGCGGGCCCACACACTAGTTAGCCATGGCCCACATGTAGTTATTTTAGTTAGTGACTAGGTTAAATTATTTTGGTTAGGATTAATTAAATTAGAGTTAGTTGGAATGACCAAACTACCCCCGACTTAAACCCCTTTCCATGCATGTATTAGTAAATAGACTAGAGAGGGGGCTTTTGGACTTTTCCCTAATAGGACAAAAGCCCTTTAATGGCCGGCCACCTATGGGTGGATAAGGCTCCATCAAACTTTTATTTCCTCTTTCATTTTCTCTCTTGTTCTTCCCCAATTTTTCTAGAGAGCAAACCCTAGAAATTTCTCCACCAAATCCTTTCATTTTCTCACCCAATCTTCTTCCTTCCTTCTCCATTCTAGACAAGGAGGGAGCTACTCAAGTTTGAGGGGATTCGGAGCTTGTCCGTGTCCGTTTGGGACTCCTACGTGTCGGTGGCGTATCGGGATCGATTCGAGTCACCGAGAGGTATAAATCATTTTCCTCTCTCATTTCTCTCATGCATTAGATTTGTTTTGACCCTTAGGAATGACCCCATGGTTTTGTGCCCATTGGTGTCCATTTTAGTCCATTTGGACACTTGTAGAGGTGTCCAATGTGTAGGATCGTGTCCTAATGGAAAAACCCCCTATTTGGACACATGTAAATTGTTTGTGTATTAATTTTAGGTTGTTCTAATATTATTCCAGTTTAGGAATAGTTTTTCCTATGTATCATAATGTATCATATTCCTAATATCTATATGTGTATATGTGGTGATATATTAATATATATAGATATATATATATATATATATATAATATATATATATATATATATATAATGTGGTTTATATATATGGGGATATATATTATGTGGCGTGACTTTGTGATTTGGTACTGGGGAGGGGTCGGCCAAGTTTGGAGTAGTGTGTGGTGAGTAGAGTGAATATGAGGGAGGGGGAAACCCAGCTACCACTGCCCATAACACAGCCATATTGCTGACCACAAGACAGCCCCCAAACAGTCCAGATTTACCCTCCTTACTTGCGTCCTATTAGCCACTTTACAGTCCCTTAAATCCCTGTTAGCAGTCCCTTAAATACCTATAGATGGTTGTCCTTAACACCTAGATGGCTGTCCATATGTAGCCTTGATGGGCTGTCCCTTTATTGCCCAAACAACAGTCCATGTACTGTCCCTTAGGACCAACACATGGCTGTCCCCATCTAGCCTATGGTGGCTGTCCAAATTCACCTAAAACAGTCACTTAAACCACCCCTCATTGACAGCCCTTAGTCCCATTTCCTGTCATTTACCTCCCCCTAAACCCAGCACTTGACAGTCCCATTTACACACCTACATTGCTGTCAAACCAGTCCATATACTGTCCTCTAACAGTCCTAAACACCACATAGTGGTTGTCCCCAATTTGCCCTGTAAACAGTCCATAATTCCCTTGATTTCTGTCCAGATTTTCACCTACATGCTGTCCCAAAGAACCATCACTTGGACTGTCCCCACAGTCCAGAATTTACCCCTTTACCTGTCCCCAAATGTAGCTCCCCTTCCTGAAAATTGTTTAAAATATTTTATTATTATTTATTTTATTGGTAATTATTAGATTTTATAATAATTAATTAGTTAATTATTACGGTAGATGGTATTAGCCATGATGGAGTTTTAGAGTGCATGGTGACTAGAAATCGTGGCACGGATAGTACCATGACGTGCTTGGACTAGTGTGTTAGTCCTGGTAGGGAAGGCCGAGCCATAGTGAAGTCCTAACTAGGAAAACCAGGCCAAGTTGCGACTTAACCCTTGCTAAAGTTTTATTTATTAATTAATTATATTATTGAGTTTAGGGATACCGATTATAACATTTTAGCCCGGGCTGGACCGAACTGAGCCCAACCCATGTAGTCATGCGGCACATCCGATGTCATGAGTGTTGACGTATTTTGGTGAGTGGGTGGTTTTCCGTTTTAACGATTTAATAAATATTCCTAAGTATTCATATTTTAATATTATTATTATTATTATTAGTGGATATTCAATGATATTGGTATAAATAGGTCCTTGTACGTTGGGAATTATTAGACCGTACAAACTGGTATGTACGCCATTATTGATTTATTGAAGTTCATTATTATTTTTATTTTTATTATTGAGGTTATTATATATATTATTATTTTACTAGTATTAGTTCTATTAATTTTGGTCAATTAAATATTATATATATATATATATATATATAATATATATATATATATATAATATACGGTCATATAGGTATAGAATTAGGCCCTACACTAGGACTAGAATATATCGGGATTTATTTAGATTTAATGGATATTACTATATAAGTATTTATTTGAGTATATAGATATAATACATATATATATATAGATATAATATCTATATATAAATATAGATATATCTGAATGGTTGTATAATAAAAGAAAAAAAGGGGAAAGAATAGGATACAGCACTATTCCCTTGCGGGAACAGTGGACCCCAAACAGCAGCAATTAGAACCGGCCAATAGGCCACAGGCCACATGTTCAACCTCCTCAGCACAAAGCCAATCTCCCAAGTCCCGAGCCCTTTAGGACTCTCAGCATTCAGTTTGTTATATATATATATATATATATCGTGTATATATATACATATAGCGAGCCGAGAGGTTAAGAGAGTATCGAGGGATCAAACTATCAAACCATAGCAAACATGAGGGCGCGCCACCCCCGACACCCCGGGCGGCCACCCTGACCCCGCGCGCCGCCGCGGGAGAGTCGCTGCTGACCGGAAAGGGCGCGCGCGCGGTTTTGAAACGGCAGTCGCGAGAACGGGCAACCCCACTTCGATAGTTGAATTCTTCGCGCTCGCTGGTTCGTTTTACGAACCGTTTCTTCAGGTATGATCCCGACATAACCCACTCCGAGTCCCTTCAAATACTTAGATTTATTTGCGTCATGTGCATCGGAAAACGAGCCGAAGTTCGGCGAAAACCTGTTCAAAACAGGGAACCAAACCAGTCCATGAACCCACTTTGGGAGATCGATTCCGATCGAACCAATGCCATTTAGAAATTCTACCTAAACAAAGTTTTAGAGCACGTATGGGACTTCACAACCTATCTTGTGTTTCGAATTTCATTAATTATATGCAAAGTAAACAGTTTTCAAAGTTGAGAATTTATCTACGTAAAAACAGTATAGAAATTTCGAAAACTCATCCACACGACGTGCGTCCTGCCAAACCGGGCGACGTGGTCGTGCACCGTAGGCATCGAAAGCTGCGTAACGGCTTCGTGGTCGTGTAGGCTTTGGCGGAATTCAAATTGGTCGCGTGTGCGCGACGAATTTGATGCATATCCGTCGAAATTCACCGTATCGTGCACTTTGTAAATTTCTCAATTACTTTGTACACGCTCGTCAAATCGAGACAAAACTTGCGCCAGCAGGACCGTATCATTTTTCTGGTCCTGTATGCCAAATTTGGTCCAATTCTGAGATAGTTGAATCGTACGTCGTTTTGCGGGCCCCACGGTCCGACTCAACGGACGATTTTGTGCACGGCCCGCCGAAATCCAACTTTGGACATACGGTTGGGTTCGTATCGGAAAACTGAATCCGTAGACATGTAGTTTGACGATTTTAGAGACTGTTGACTCTGGCACGCTTTTCGATGCAAAGCGGGTCCAACGGCGGACATCGTTTTGATCCGAAATTACCGTTTTGCCCCTGTGTCCAGAATTGGACTTAAGGACAGGCAAACCTAGCTAATTTGACTATTCTGAGAACATTGGTAATGTTTATTTCAGCTTTCGGGGACTGTTGTACGGGTTTTGACTATTGTGGCACATTGAGTAGTTCAGACTGTCGGTTTCACCAGCAGAGGACCACAGGCGAGTACAGTTTATTGTCTGCATTTCGATATTGATTTTACTATATTTCATTGATTAGCCATTGGTTATGTGATTTTTATACTCTATTATAAATTGTTGAGTCGGAAATGAGAAGTACCAAGGATGTGTGATCCGACCGTAGACCGTATTATTTTCATGCAGTAGATCTCGTAGACAGTGTTTATTTTCATGCAGTAGATCTCGTAGACAGTGTTTATTTTCATGCAGTAGATCTCGTAGACAGTGTTTATTTTCATGCAGTAGATCTCGTAAACTGTGTTTATTTTCATGCAGTAGATCTCGTAGACAGTGTTTATTTTCTGCAGTAGATCTCGTAGACAGTGCTTATTTTCTGCAAGTAGACCTCATAGACAGTGCTTATTTTCTGCAAGTAGACCACGTAGACAGTTCTTACTTTTCATGCATAGACCTCGTAGACCGTGCGGTGTAGTGGCCCAGACTGATCACATATCAAAGGTACTTCTAACAGTTGGGGAAGTATTTTGGTCGATTTATTTGCTATTGGTTTTCTGTATTTCCTGTTTATTTTTAAAACTCATGATTGATGTCTAACATTTATTTTTTAGTCATTTTCTTTATTTGAAATTGCATTCAGTGAATTGTGCTCGTTCTATTCCTGACTGGAAACCAACATTTTCAGGTTAGCCGTGAATTCACTTAGCATGGGAGATACGGAGATACTTGCAGACAGAAGCTTAGAGACTAGCTAGATAGTTTGGTAGTCATTCTATAATTGTACAAGTTTATGTTTTCTGCAAGGTAAACTTGTGCTCTTTGTAAATTAAATTAATTTTTGTGAATGAGTATTATTTGTGATTTTGATCTTCATGGCCGTGACAGCGTTCTACCGCCGACACTGCGGCGTAGGCTGGCTTGGACACGTCTCGTATCTGTTTAATAAAAAAACTTGTGCGGGTCGTGACAAGTTTTTTGGTGGCCCATGCAGGTCAGTTTTCGCAAATCATACGAACTCGTGATAGTACTTAAGTTAGTTGTACTGTTGCGAGCTTGCGACTAGAACCTGCTCATTCACGAACGAGGATTAATTTAATTTAAGAGAGTGACTAGGACTAGGAGTCCCTTATACAAGTTTACCGATGGGTAGTCTAGGCCATGCAATTTAGAAGAGGAGTTATTAGTTTTGATAGTTTGTCAGATCCTCGTAGGTATATTATTACCTCTTGATATGACGATATGATTCCATGTGGATAGAGTATTCACTTGGTGAGGCTGGGCTTCACAGAATTAATGATCTAACCTAGATGAATTGTTAATTCTTATCTTTGCCTCTTAGTTATCATCCTCATATCTTGGTCAAATTGTCTATTTAGTTCCTATTTTTTTGCCTTAAGAGTTATTATTTTTTTATGTTATCTATAGATAAACCCCAAGTTAGTTCGATTCAAAATTTTCCTCAAAAGTGTGAATACACATGGAATAGATATTAGAATGTTGTAATTCTTTTATCTTCAGTTATTTTCTCCAGGATTAAATCTTTTATTTTAAGGATTGTGACTGGTAGGACAAATACTTACACTTAATTTTATAGTCAACATGTTTGAATCTCTAGGAGCTCATGAATTCTTACAGATATAGTTAAAGGAATGTTAGTTAACTCATGATGACAGGACAGCAGCGCACTGTCGCCATTATATGAATTATAGAGACCATAGATTCACTGTAGCCAGCAGCGCACTGGCAAGACACGACCCCTAGAGTTGAAATTGTTTAAGAAAATATAGGATATAGAATATTGCTAAAATATAGCTAGTGGTCCTATCCTGATCGTAGTTACCCTTGAGCCAATATTGGATAGAATTAAGAAGTGTTCGATTTTGTATCATGTTTGAGTTACGAAACCAAGGGTTTACCACAGCCAGAGTACGGGCGAGGCGTAATCCGCGGTAAAATGACTTCAAACATGATTACAAGTTTGGGATACCATAGAGGATAGGACAATGTCATGCATGTCCCATAAGATCCAAAGCCGAGATTAGTGGAAGTTCTGTAAGTTGAGTAGCATGTCTCCCAACCTAGCATTATGTGTTTCTTGTGATCTATTGACGAGGTAATTAACCGACACTAATAGGTTACCAAGAATATAGAATCCAGAGTTCCACAACCCATTAGTTGACCAAGACCTTATGGACAGGAAGATTTTAGGAAGATTGTATAAGCAAGAACACCGGATGAGGTTTGATTCTCACGAAACTCGAACTACTTGTGCTTTCTTTCAAAAATCTTGCATAATTGTATTCGACTATCTTAACAAATGCTGCTATTACAGCTTAGTTTTGCAAGCTCACTCTGTTCTCGAGCTTGATTCGAGGCATATGTTTAGTGGGGACGCCTACTAACTTATTGTCTAATCAGAATCAGTGTATTATGGTCTGATCAACCATGATGCATTTGGTTCGCTCTTCGTTTAATTACACTACGTGGATGGAGATATATAGGTATCTAGGATCTCATCCGCGACTGCTTTGACAATTCCTCTTGAATTATACATTCGCCTTTGATCACGTGATTGTATTCAGTAACATCTTTCTTGAACTCTTTATTGTTTTTGTCTTTTACTGATTTGGAAAGACAGAAGCTCGTAAGTGGCAGAGAGATACCAAGTATCCCCATGGCTATGGTAGTTGTATACACAAGGGTAGTTATCGTCAGCCAGCCATGTAGTTGAGTTATTCGTTCTCCTCTCGACCCTCAAACTACTATTGAAATCCTCTAGTCATCTGAATTTGAAAATGATTAGGGCTTTACCCTTAGTCAAAATGCCAACCTATGAGACTATCTATTCTCAAGAAACCAAAGATTGCGAGTCTCTAATTATTTGCTGGAAGCTTGCCTTAACTAGCAACCCTTAAGCCTTGAACCAACCCTTCCTCGACCGAAGCCACAGTTAGATATGAGATGAGTGGACAATAGGGTAATCATTACCGTGACACTCATCCCAAGATTGGTTTCCAACAAATATTGCTCTAGTTATGTAAGTTTTATTATTAAGACCTAACTAGTGTTGGAACACCACAGTCACTAGCTTAGCCAATACCATAGCTTAAATACCCTGTCACACTATGACCTACCAGTTGTCAACAGCAATACCTGATCACTACAACCCTTGTGACCATAGCCTGGCAGGTTTGACACAAATAGAATTTCTGACTGAATTGTTAGAAATCTTTTCTTATGTTGTGCCTTGGAGTTGGTTACCCCATCGGAAACTCTCATATACTGGCGGAGTAGGTCATTATTTTATACCATGTGTCATTGTACACACTCGTTCTCCATTTATTGATGAAACATCATTGAGTTTGAATTATAATTACCGTATCCCGTTACGCCGTGCCTTATTCTTTTTAACAAGAGTTGAGGTACAATACCTGGATTTGGAATTCTTCTGACCTCATTATTCTTAAAACTATGTCCTAGCTTCTAAGGTGGGTAGACTGTAGGCCTTCTAAATTTTTAGGATATACGGGATTATCGAATGATTAGAATAATTTCCATTGGGGTAAATTAGTGCCTCGTGGATTCCCACTTTCCCTTTAGATCATTTGGTGTTCCCGTCGGTGACATAAATATTCGGAGCACGAGACCCGATACCTTTCAACAAATTTCATACGCAAAATCTAGACGAGTCCACCTCATCTAGGTATATCATGTCCCACTCAAACACGTCTCCTTGTACTCTATTTTTATGGTACGACTTTCAGGTCAAAAGGACAGTTATAACCCTTACCATAATATCGGTTATACCTTCCGACATCCACTAGAGCCGCAATCTCGCTCAAATCTTTCGACCCATATATGGTGTGACCTACTCGAACCCACTACGTACATGTCACTGGTGTGTCATTCAATTGTGTCTTCTCGTGCTACCTTAAACACAAAAGTCACTGAAGACGCATTTTTGAATTTTGGGAACCTAGCAAACCAACCTGACTGACAACTAGCTCAACCAAAGGTGGAAACCTATTCAAGGTCACCCTAACCTAGTAGAAGTAGTATAACCATTGGGATCTTGACCAGTCAATAGAGACTGAAATCGAGGTTCATCCAACAGACGATGATGTCCAATTGGGAACCATTAAGACCCAATATACCCATTCATGCATACCACCATAGTTGGACTATAAAACCGAACCTTCCGAAATAGGTCCCTATACCCTTTATGTTGTCTCCCTTCTTAGACTGTGAAGTCATTCGTAATCCTTATTCCATCTACCTGGAAGTTGCGATACGATCTTGCATTGCATTTATAACCCTTGCTCGTGTGTTTAATAACCACAGAAAGGATCACAATCTTGATTTCTCAAATTATGTCTATTATGGAACCTGTCAGAATTTCGAGAACGGAACTTCTGTATGCATGGATCGCATGCCACTCTACCTAACGAGGGGCTCTTCGACGTAGTAAGTGACTGAACTAGAGTAGCCATTCTAGCAAATAAGTCAATGGTTCATAAACTTCTTTCTATCGGCATCATAGTTACTCTCTACCGCTCGTAAAACTTCATAATTACTCTCGATTATTTCTTCCCTATCTTCCTATCCTTCCTATTGCATAGCGAATGGTCATGATTATTGGAATTTACCATATTTCGTAACTACCTGTGTAAGTTGGTTGCTTGTAAAAATTTTGGTTCGCTTGATAGATAGAGAGAGGTTTATAGGTGCCATATACAGTAGATATCTATTGGTAGCAATTATAGCAAGTAGTTGGATGATTTTAAAGGCTTTGATGACATGAGATTTGATGGAGGTAGTGTGACCAAGGTGGGTAGAAGTCCTCGAGATTTATGTAGTTACCAAAATGGCCAATGAGAGGGATATAAACTATTTTTGATTTAAGGAGATTAAGGTTCAGGTAAACTTCTTATTGTAAGGAATAGTTATGGATTAGAATTTCGAGGACAAAATTATTTAAGGTGGGTAGATTTGTAGCCCCCCTTCCGAAAATTGTTTAAAATATTTTATATATTATTTTATTGGTAATTATTAGATTTTATAATAATTAATTAGTTAATTATTACGGTAGATGGTTTTTAGCCATGATGGAGTTTTGGAGTGGTGACTAGAAATCGTGGCACGGATAGTGCCATGACATGCTTGGACTAGTGTGTTAGTCCTGGTAGGGAAGGCCGAGCCATGGTGAAGTCCTAACTAGGAAAACCAGGCCAAGTTGCGACTTAACCCTTGCCGAAGTTTTATTTATTAATTAATTATACTATTGAGTTTAGGGATACCGATTATAACATTTTAGCCTGGACCGAATGAGCCCAACCCATGTAGTCATGCGGCACATCCGATGTCATGAGTGTTGACGTATTTTGGTGAGTAGGTGGTTTTTCCGTTTTAACGATTTATAAATATTCCTAAGTATTCATATTTAATATTATTATTATATTAGTGGATATTCAATGATATTGGTATAAATAGGTCCTTGTACGTTGGGAATTATAGACCGTACAAACTGTATGTACGCCATTTATGATTTATTGAAGTTCATTATTATTTTATTTTTTTATTATTGAGGTTATTATATATTTATTATTTTACTAGTATTGGTTCTATTATTTTGGTCAATTATATATATATATATATATATATATATATATATATATATATATATATATTATATATATATTTTTTTTTTTTTATATATATTTTTTTTATATATATATTATATATATATATATATCTATATTATATATATATATTATATATAGAATATTTTATATATATAGATATATATCTATATATATATATATATATATATATATATATATATATATTTTTATATATATATTATATATATATTATATATATATATATATATATATATATTATATATATAGATATATTATATATATTACGGTCATATAGGTATAGAATTAGGCCCTACACTAGGACTAGAATATATCGGGATTTATTTAGATTTAATGGATATTACTATATAAGTATTTTTGAGTATATAGATATATACATATATATATAGATATATATCAATATATAAATATAGATATATATGAATGGTTGTATAATAAAAGGAAAAAAGGGAAAGAATAGGATACAGCACTGTTCCCTTGCGGGAACAGTGGACCCCAAACAGCAGCAATTAGAACCGACCAATAGGCCACAGGCCACATGTTCAACCTCCTCAGCACAAAGCCAATCTCCCAAGTCCCGAGCCCTTTAGGACTCTCAGCATTCAGTTTGTTATATATATATATATATATATATATCGTGTATATATATATATATATATATATATAATATACACGATATATATATATATATATATATATATATACATATAGCGAGCCGAGAGGTTAAGAGAGTATCGGGGGATCAAACTCTCAAACCCTAGCAAACCTGAGGGCGCGCCACCCCCTGACACCCCGGGCGGCCACCCTGACCCCGCGCGCCGCCGCGGGAGAGTCGCCGCTGACCGGAAAGGGCGCGCACGGTTTTGAAACGGCAGTCGCAGAACGGGCAACCCCACTTCGACAGTTGAATTCTTCGCGCTCGCTGGTTCGTTTTACGAACCGTTTCTTCAGGTACGATCCCGACATAACCCACTCCGAGTCCCTTCAAATACTTAGATTATTTGCGACATGTGCATCGGAAAACGAGGCCGAAGTTCGGCGAAAACCTGTTCAAAGTAGGGAACCAAACCAGTCCATGAACCCACTTTGGGAGATCGATTCCGATCGAACCAATGCCAGTTTAGAAATTCCACCTGAACAAAGTTTTAGAGCACGTATGGGACTTCATAACCTATCTAGTGTTTTCAAATTTCATTAATTATATGCAAAGTAAACAGTTTTCAAAGTTGAGAATTATCTACGTAAAAATAGTATAGAAATTTTGAAAACTCATCCACACGACGTGCGTCCCGCCAAATTGGGCGACATGGTCGCGCACCGTAGGCATAAAAAGCTGCATAACGACTTCGTGGTCGTGTGGGCTTTGGCGGAATTCAAATTGGTCGCGTGTGCGCGACGAATTTGATGCGTATCCGTCGAAATTCACCGTATCGTGCACTTTACAAATTTCTTAATTACTTTGTACACGCTCGTCAGATCGAGACGAAACTTTTGACAGTAGGACCGTATCATTTTTCTGGTCCTGTATGCCAAGTTTGGTCCAATTCTGAGACAGTTGAATCGTACGTCGTTTTGCGGGCCCTACGGTCCGACTCAACGGACGATTTGTGCACGGTCCACCGAAATCCAACTTTGGACATACGGTTGGGTTCGTATCGAAAAACTGGATCCGTACATGTAGTTTGACGACTTTAGAGACCGTTGACTCCGGCACGCTTTTCGGTGCAAAGCGGGTCCAACCGGACATCGTTTTGACCAGAAATTACCGTTTTGCCTCTGTGTCCAGAATTGGACTTAAGGACAGGCAAACCTAGCTAATTTGACTATTCTGAGAACATTGGTAATGTTTATTTCAGCTTCGGGGACTGTTGTACGGGTTTTGACTATTATGGCACATTGAGTAGTTCAGACTGTCGGTTTCACCAGCAGAGGACCATAGGCGAGTACAGTTTATTGTCTGCATTTCGATATTAATTTTACTATATTTCATTGATTAGCCATTGGTTATGTGATTTTTATACTCTATTATAAATTGTTGAGTCGGGAATGAGAAGTACCAAGGATGTGTGATCCGACCGTAGACCGTGTTTATTTTCATGCAGTAGATCTCGTAGACAGTGTTTATTTTTATGCAGTAGATCTCGTAGACAGTGTTTATTTTCATGCAGTAGATCTCGTAGACAGTGTTTATTTTCATGCAGTAGATCTCGTAGACAGTGTTTATTTTCATGCAGTAGATCTCGTAGACAGTATTTATTTTTTGCAGTAGATCTCGTAGACAGTGCTTATTTTCTGCAAGTAGACCTCGTAGACAGTACTTATTTTCTGCAAGTAGACCTCGTAGACAGTGCTTATTTTTCATGCAAGTAGACTCGTAGACTGTACGGTGTAGTGGCCCAGGCCGATCACATATCAAAGGTACTTCTAACAGTTGGGAAAAGTATTTTGTGTCTATTTATTTGCTATTGGTTTTCTGTATTTCCTGTTTATTTTCAAAACTCATGATTGATGTCTAACCTTTATTTATAGTCATTTTCTTTATTTGAAATTGCATTCAGTGAATTGTGCTCGTTCCATTCCTGACTGGAAACCAATATTTCAGGTTAGCCGTGGATTCACTTAGCATGGGAGATACGGGGATACTTGCAGACAGAAGCTTAGAGACTAGCTAGATAGTTGAGTGGTAGTCATTCTATAATTGTACAAGTTTATGTTTTCTGCAAGGTAAAACTTGTGCTCTTTGTAAATTAAATTAATTTTGTGAATGAGTATTATTTATGATTTTGATCTTCATGGCCGTGACAGCGTTCTACCGTCGACACTGCGACGTAGTCTGGCTTGGACACGTCTCGTATCTGTTTAAAAAAAAAACGGTGCTGGTCGTGACACCAAATCCTCACCTTAACACCCTTACAAATTCAGTCCACTATATGAGCCTTGTGTGTGTGGGTAAGAGCCTAGTATATGTAGTTAGTGCCTATAGGATAGCCTATATCTAAACTAATAGGAAAACCCATAGAGAAGCCTATTAGAGTATGATATCATGTGAGAGTGTGGTGTGTGAGTGAGTGTGATATTATGTGAGAGTGTTGTGTGTGAGTGAGATATGATACATGGTAAGGTATTGGTAGGGTAATGTAGGCTTTACCTAGGAATAGGATATTTGGAGTCTAGAGTCTAAGATAGGGTTAGAACTTGATTCCCTTGGTTGGTAATGATCAAATATAGTGCTCATAGACTAGTTTTGACGTCGGTTGACCATTTTGACCAAAAGTCAACAAAAGTCAACCGAGAGTCAAACTTAGTCTTTAAGCGACTAGATTTGACCGAAACCAAACCAGAGTTGACTAGTTAACTGAAAGTCAACAGTTGGTCAACATTAGACTAGCTTGACCTAGAGTTGACCAGAGTTGACCAGAGTTGACTTTTTGACCAAAAGTCAACTATAAGTCAACCTTTGACCCCGTTTGACCTAGTTTGACTTGGATTGACTCCCAGTGACCTAGTATGACCTAGTATGAACCAGTATGACCTAGTATGACCCAGTTTGACCTAGATTGACCTAGTTTTGACTTAGACTTGTATTCATGACTTGAATTAGTTTCCTTTTTCAGTATTAAGCCCTGTTTGACTCATAGTATCTTATTTAGGTCTGTGATCACTCTGAGCGTCTGTTCACCCTATCGGCTCAGGACCATAGGCAGTACATTCACTGATAGTTTTCATTGTCTTGATATCTACTATATCCGATTCAGTTGTAGTATTTTACATGATTTCTGACACGACAGTTCACGGACTAGTATACGTCGGATCCTGTCATGAGATGTTATCCTGGACTCCCTTGGTATATGAGTATATGATATTTTTGTGTTTTGTACTTATATAGACATTGATTTGGGAGTGGGCTGGTCCCTGCTCTCGAACCCTGTGTCATGATGTGCCATGTTCGGATCCGTGATACTATTCGGGAATGGAGGAATTATTAGGGGTTATGTGATCAAAGCCTCCCTGTAACTATATTTTGCTAGCGCCACCCTCACCTCACGTAGGGTGTAGCAGATACCCCATTACCAGTTATCCAGGTTGGACGACATGACTCTCCGTTGAGGACACCACGGATTGCCGGGCCAAGTGGATAACCATCTCTTGCTTTTCTAGCCGATCACATATCGCTCTAATAGTTCAAATCACCTTTTACATTTATTAGCGTATCTTATATTCCAGTTCAGCTTTACTTTTTGTACTTCTCACCATGCTATGATTCCATTACTCACATGCTCTACCTGTTTTTATACTGTGCTATGTTTTGAGACTAAGTCCTATTTGAAAGAAGGGTTACAACTCCGGTCCCTGTTTGGTTCAAGGGTTGTAACTCGGTTTTCAAATGGTTCCCAAGTCGCCTATATCTTTGTCTTGTATTTCATTATTGCTGTCTCTTTAAGTATTTCTCAATTCATATGGAACTGCTGTTGGTGTTTGTACTTGCTCATTTTCCTGACAGGATACCGTTAACAAATTTTACAGATGATTCAGAGGCTGATTGCCCGACCTACTATGGGGTTGAGTCTGATGGATTAGACTTAGACCGTGGCTTATTGGTAGAGCCACTAGACTTTGCTCATCCTGAGTAGCATAGTTTAGTTAGGTTTGCCTGGCCTGCGAGCCAGCTAGTACATTTCAGTTGTAGTATCTTTTACATATATTTTCTGAGACTCTGGATGTTTGTGTATAGCTCTGACTTGAGGATCTTGGACTCATTTTTTGTTTTATCTATCATATCTCTTTTTTATGCTATCTACCTTAGTTTGATATATGTGATTGAGACTGTATTGCTATGTCACCTCCATTCGGAGTGTATATACTGTACAGGTACATTTATCTGTTTTAGTCATAGTATTTACAGACCCTATATAGAGCATTCTACCGCCGATTCTGCGGCGTAGGCTGGACGTAACCACGTGCTCGTGCCCCTCTTCAGGGTGCGGGTCGTGACAGCCTCCATGGATAAGAGATAAATATCCCTTGGTCGTATGGTACTTGGAAGTTTGTACCTCTCTCACCTGGTCATTTTCGTATTAGTTGGTAGTAGGTGTTTACTGTTAAGCATAATTCAGATGGCTTTATTGAGTGCTTGAAAACATGACTTGTTGCTCGAGGATTCACTTACTAGTATGTGCTTGATTATAAGGATAACTTTTCTCCAAGTACTTAGCTTAAGATTGCTCGTATGTTGATTTATCTTGTGGGACATAGAGGTTGGCTTTACATCAGTTGGATATCAAGAATATTTTTAGCAATGATGATTTGACTAAGACTATATATATGCAACAACCTATTGGTTATGAAACTGCAAGGAAGTCCTTTGTGTGTCACATATGCAAGTCTATCTATGGTCTCAATCAATCCCCTCATGCTTGGTTTGACAATTTCAGTCAAGTAGTTCAAACAATTGACTCTACTCAGAGCATTGGTGACTTCTCATTATTTATCCATAGTTGAACAAGGGACAATGATTCTCTTAGTTTATGTTGATGATATTATTTTGTTGGTGATGATACGAGCAGGACTTCTATAATCAAAGAACAATTGTCTTCTCATTTTTATACCAAGAATTTTGGACTTCTTAGATATTTTTGGGAATCGAGGTTGGTAGACATTGTTTTTCCTTATCTTATCTCAACATAACCGTTCTATGGATCTTATGTATGGTGCTAGCTACTTGGGGTGTAAGCCAACTTAATGGATGCGAATTTGAATCTCTCCTCTCTTTGTGTTGCTTATGATTCATTACTACTAAAGAATTATTATCGACGTTTTATGAGACAATGATCATTTAATTGTCACGTCTTGTTATTTTCTTTATTGTCAGTAATGCGAGCCACTATATGCATACTTCTAAAGTATCTCATCTTCCTACTTTTAAGCTTATTCTTTACTACCTAAAGAGATCTCCTAGACAATGCTCTTTATCGATCTTTTTTTAATTATCTTTGACTGTGTATATGTTGATGCTAATTATATAGGTTCAGTTTGATGAACTCCGATCTATGAGTAAATGATGTACTTATTTGGCGACAACTTTGATACTTGGTGGAGTAAGAAGCAAATTGTTGTTGCTAGATCTTTTGTGAAGCTGAGTATCACGCGATATCCCATACAATTTATGAACTAATATGGTTGAGGAGTTTGTTTATAAATCTTGGTGTAGCTATTTCTCTTATGTGATTCTACTATGAACCATGCAGCTATTCATATTGTGAAAAATCTAGTGTTTCATGAGCGTACAAAATATATTGAGTTTGTCATTTCATTCAGGAGAATGTCAAGCTTCGTGAGGTCAACCTCCAACATGATCCTGTTGCATCACAAATCGTATATATTCTTACTAAGGTCTTGCCTCACCAACTTTATCTCCACTTCTTGTCTTAGCTTGGAGCTTATGACATGTATGCTTCAGCTTGCGGAATAGGTAGAAACTTAGAATCGTTGTTTCTTCTTAGTTCTTAGATACACCGAATATGCTCAAGGAGGGAATCACCACTTACCTATATACATGTAACTCTTCTATTCTAAATAATTTATACATTAATTGAGCCAATTTTCCACACATAACAACTTATTAAAAGCTTTTGAAAAGTTTATTCAGTTTCAGGTAGCTTTTGATAGCGACCTTCTACATGCTGTCAAAAGTTGCTTATAGGAACTTTTGAAAAATGTCAACAATTATAAGTGGGAGGCACTTGTCAAAAGCTATCCCAAAATTGAATCGACTTTTCAATTTATTTGATAAGTTGTCATTACCAAACAATCTTGGATGTATTTACAGGAAAAAAAGAATGAAAAGAAAATATCTCCAATAAGCAATCCCAAATCCACTACTTATTTTTTATTGCTTCCAGTCAGAGTCGTTTGTGAGCATGTACAAGTTGTGCGATCGCTATGACCCAACATCGGATGGTCCCAAAATTTTTAACCTCCGTATAGATTACTAATGTGAATCTCCATTTTTAGATTCAGGTCTCCTTGTTTTTTAGAAACTGCATTAACACAAATAAATGCTATTTTTTATAGTTAGATTTTTTTTTAGTATTTGTACATGATCATTAGAATGTCAGAAACGACACCATGCTTCAAGTTTTTGTAAAACAATAACACTCTAAAACCAAGTTTTACGACTAGTAATTTACATTTTATATTTGTTCAAATGTCAATTTTTAAAACGAAAATGCTATTTTGTCCGTCCGCGGAGGGTAGCCGCGCTGGCAATGCCCGCGTGGCGGCCAACCATTGCCTCTCATTCCCTCCCACTAACACGGGCCCATCCCCGGCCGGAGGCTAATGGCGACGCGTTGTGGCTATGGGTTGGCACGGGCAGTGGCGGATCCAGAATGATATTCTACTGGGGGCACAGTCATAAGGGGTTCGGAGATAACATCCCCAAAATTTAATTTCTCAATTAAAGACTTCACAAATTTAATTTTGATATAACTTGATTTTGACCTAATTTGATTTTGAAATTTATTTTTGTAGTTTGTTTTTTCTCCAACAACAACTCTTTCGACCTCCGTCCTTCACTCCTCCTTCGGATCTCAAGTCTTCAACAACTTTTTTCTTCCGATAGCAGCAACAAGAGCACATTTTCTATTTTTGGGTGGAGGCTGGCTCAGCCGCTCAGAAGAAGAAGGGAAAGAAGAAAAGAGTAGGGTTAATGGGTTATTGTAATGTTTGCTGTGAGTGCCTGCTGGCTTGAAGACTTGAAGTGGCTTCTTTCTTTGTTTTTTTTGGTGTGGTAGTGGTGTGGGCCCCACCCGCATCATGTGATGCTGTGCTTTGGTTTATTTCTCCACTGGGGGCACACACCCCCGGAATTGCTAGCCCTACAACCTTTTCAACCCACTGCTCACTACTTAAAAAAGAATTCCACCGGGGTCCCGCCCTCCAGTGACACCCACGTACATCCGCCCCTGGGCACGAACAATCCTAACGACGGACAAATAGCAGCTCCCTTTTTGAAAAGTTTGATTGAACTATGATTTCGATATACACATTTTAAACTTACAAATGGATGACATTCTGCAAAAAAATGTTCGTCCGAAATAGAACCAATTTAGTTTACTACCTGCGTTCGACACCCTACAAAATCTGTATTCCAAATGTGCCATGTCCAAACACAAACAGCACCTCACTGCATAGAAGTTTGACAATGTAAGTCTTGGTTTAAAGCCCAACAGGCCCATAAGTCCACATACATACATGCATACGTAATGTTATAGGCTTTACTTTCTGGAAGTTTCTTGAACGTGTCAAAAGGAAGACGTCTCTAGCGTTAGGGTCCGTTTGGTAAACCGTATTTGGAGGTGGAATTTGGGTTTTTATGGATTTGGAGACAAATTCATGGAATCCTATGTTTGGTTGGAGATGGATTTGGATATGGAAAGTATGACAAAATCCAAAACTTGGATTTGGTTGGATTTTGGTGGAAAAAATAATTCTTTAATAATTTCGTTAAAATATTTATTATTTAATAATTTTGTAAAAATTAGTAAATTAAAAATTAGTTAATGTTTAATAATTTCGTTAAAATTAGTTAATAGTTAATTTCGTTTATTATAATTAATAATTTATTAGTATTATATATTATTAATAATATTTTATTATTTAGTTAATAATCATAATTTACTAGTATTATTATATTATTATTATAATATTAATTAATAATTTATTAGTATTATTATAATATTAATTAATAATCATATCCTATGTTTAGTATTATTAATTAAAAAAATGGTTAATTAGTTAATTAGTTAATTTTGTTATAATCATATTAATTATAATATTAATTAATAATTTATTAATAACTATTTTATTATAATCTTATTAATATATTTTAATCACAATTAGAATCATATTTTATAATAATTTAATTATAATTTACTAATCATAATAATATCTATTCTACTATATATAGGAAACTTAGATGGTTAAACTTTTGAATTCCGAAAATACCCTTACATACTTATACTAATTAAAAATAGTTCATTAATTTTAATAAGGATAACTTAGTAATTAGGAAGACTACCATTTGGTTTTCCTAAAGAGTCTTCCTAAACTAATTAAGAAATGTTAAAATACGTGCAAGGCACGTGCACATATGCTAGTTAATTATAATTACTATTTTTAAAATATTTAATTTATAGTTAATTAATCTTTAATTATTAATTATTAATTTATAATTACTTAATTACTTAATTATTAATTTATTAAATTAAATTATAATTAATTATTAATTATTAATAATATTTAATTATTAATTATTACTTAATTTTTAATTACTTAAATTATAATCGTTAATTAATAATCATTAATTATTAAACGTAAATTAATCGTTAATTATTTAATTATTAATTATAATTGCTTAATTTATAATCGTTAATTATTATTATTACTTAATTATTTATTACTTAATTATAATTACTTAATTATTAATTATTAATTTATAATCGTTAATGATTAATTATTAATTTATAATCATTAATTATTAATTATTAATTTATTAATTATTTAATTTATAATTACTATTATTAATCGTTAATTATTAATTATTTAATTTATAGTTTAATTATTAATCGTTAATTATTAATTATTAATCTTAATTATTAATCTTTATTTATTTAAAAATTAACTAATTATTAATTATTAATTTTATAATTAATAACTAATCGTCAATTAATTACTAATCGTTAATTATTAATTTTATAAATAATAATAACTATAATTAATCATAATTAATTAATACCTTAATTATTGATCATGACTATAATTTAATTATTAATCATAAAACCAAATCCTATGTTTGGTTGGAGTTGAATTTGGAGTTGGATTTGAATAGTAAAATCCATGATTTGGATTTGGAGGATTTCCAAATCCAAATAGTAAAATCCGGTTACCAAACAAGCCCTTAGAGCATCCACAGTATAACTTGTTTCAAGTGCTATATTTGACTTTGGCACTCCAAATATGGACTGAGTCCAGTAGCTCCTCTATAGCCATGGGCCCACCAAAGTAACCGCTCATTATTTTCTTCCTCTCTCTCTTTCTTTCTCTCTCTGTTCCTTTATTTTTTCACACAAGTCTTTCTTCCCCCTTTATTTCTCTTCTTCTTCTTCTGTCGGTGTTAGAGTTCCTTCCCTGGAACCCAAATTGAGGTGGAGATTTCAGTCCAGATGCCATGAGATCTTCTGCAAATGTGAATATGGGAAGAAGAAAAGACAAATTGGAAGGGAATTGAATGGAGAATAGTATTGAAATTGGGGATCTACAATAGCTACCAGTAACTATGAATTAGAGGCTAAGGTTGCAAATCACAGCTGCCTATTTCTCTCGATCTGGGTATTTATAAGCTATACCCGGATCTGTTACAGCAGTGGACTGATACCATAGTGTATCAGTTAGTTATTTACAGTTAACATCCTTTTGCAGAGCTGGCAATAGAGGGTGACTGGATTACTACTTATGATGCACTTCCCTGAGCTGGCAACGAGCTGGCAATGATGACAATGCATCCTTCCTGAGCTGGCAACAAGCTGGCAATGATGACAATGCATCCTACAGATTGGATTGTAACAATACTCCCTCCATCAATTTGACCTTGTCTCAAGGTCAAAATGAGGGAAAGTCTTGATGAATTCTTCATAAGGCATCCAAGTGGCCTCCTCTGCAAGGCCATCCTTCCAATGGATCAACAAATCCACTGCAGCTTGATTTTTCCTCTGAACAAGTCTTCTCTCCAGAATCCAATGAGGTTCGAGAATGAGTTCTTCCCTCTGTGTAGGTATGCCAGTTGAACTTCAGTGTGGTGTCCTATTTTCTTCTTCAGCTGGGACACATGGAATACAGGGTGTATGAGGGCTCCTTCTGGCAGTTTAAGCTTATAGGCCACTTGTCCCACCCTTGACAGAACTTGGTAAGGCCTATAGTATTTTGGAGACAATTTTTGGGGCCTTCTATGAGCTATAGTAATCTGTCTATAGGGTTGCACTCTCAAGTAAACCCAATCACCTTCCTGGAACTCTCTATCAGTCCTGTGCATATCAGCCATCTTTCTCATCCTGTCTTGAGCTAGAGTTAGGTTGTCCTTCAGAATTTGTAAAGCATTGTCTCTAGTCATAAGATCCTCTGCCACTGTTCTATCAGTGATGATATCTGAAGAATAAGTGAGAATGTGGGGAGGTTTCCTACCATAGACAGCCTCAAAAGGAGTGATCTTGGTAGCAGTGTGCCAATTGGTATTAAACCAAAATTCTGCCCAAGAGAGATGTTTGCTCCATTCTTTGGCTTATGGCTACAGAAGCATCTCAGGTAACCTTCTATGCACCTGTTTGTCACCTCTGTCTGTCCATCAGACTGAGGGTGATATGCAGTACTGTATTGGAGCTTGGTACCCTGTAATTTAAAGAATTGTTGCCAAAATTGACTAGTAAACACAGGGTCCCTGTCTGAAACTATTGACTTTGGCATGCCATGCAATTTGAAGACTCCATCAACAAATACTTGAGCTACCATATTAGCAGTGAAAGGGTGTGTTAAAGCAAAGAGATGGATGTATTTAGAAAGTCTATCTACCACTACCATAATAGTTGTCTTGTGATGGCTAAGTGGCAATCCTTCTATAAAATCCATAGATATATCCTCCCAAATGTTTGCAGGGATAGGAAGGGGTTGTAGTAGGCCTGCAGGGGAGGTTGTTTCACTTTTGTTCTGCTGCAAATATCACATGCCCTCACATAATTTTTGACTGCTTTCTTCATACCTGGCCAATAGCATACTCTTTTGAGCCTTTGAAGTGTTTTGAGAGTACCTGAATGTCCTGCCTGCAACATATCATGATGCTCTTTTAACATAATCTCCACAAACTGTGAGTTGGGATCTATCAACAGCCTGTTCTTGTAATACAGTAGGTTGTTAACCATGCTGTACTTTGTCATGTTTAATAAGCCTTGTTCCCATTTCTTTTTCATGCTGGCATAGTAGTGAGACTGCTCCATTTTTTTTGAAAAGTTTGAGCCAATCTGCTTGCACAACAGTCACTGCTTGTAAGTTGGCATCCTCCTTCCTGGATAAGCTATCAGCTGCTTGATTCTCCCTACCCTTCTTGTACTCAACTTGATAATGAAAACCATGTAATTTTAGGATCCACTTATACTGTGCATCAGTGTACACTCTGTTCAAGCATATACTTCAATGGTTTGTGGTCAGTTCTAATAGTAAACTGTCTTCCCCACAATACTGACTCCATTTCTTGACTGCTAGAAGAATGGCTAACATTTCTTTCTCATAAGTGGATAAGGATTTAGCTCTTCCCTTCAAGTGTTGGCTCAGATAAGCTATAGGCTTCCCTTTCTGCATTAGTACAGCTCCAATTCCCCCATCAGATGCATCACATTCCAAGACAAAGTCTTCCTGAAAATTTGGCATAGTAAGAACAGGTGGTTGTGTGAGTGCTTCCCTCAATAGTTCAAAGGATTCCTGTGCTTGTTGTCCCCAACTGAAAGAATTTTTCTTGAGTAAGGAAGTCAGGCCCTGCTAGGATTCCATACCCTTGTATAAATCTTCTATAGTACCTGTGAGCCCCAGGAATCCCCTTAGTTGTTTAACAGTAGTAGGAACTGGCCATTCTAATATTGCCTTGATTTTGTCCTGGTCCACTTCTATCCCCCTGCTGGAAATAATATGTCCCAAGTACCCTACCTGCTCCTGAGCAAAGAAACACTTACTTCTCTTGATTTTAATTGCTGAGCTTCCAACTGTCTGAAAACTTGTTCCAGGTGACTATAATGAGTCTCAAGACTTGGGCTGTAAACTAGTATGTCATCAAAGAATACTAGTACAAATTTTCTCATATATTCTCTAAAAATATCATTCATCATGGCTTGGAAAGTGGATGGAGCATTAGTAAGCCCAAAGGGCATTACTAGAAACTCATAGTGCCCTTCATGAGTTCTAAAAGCTGTTTTGTGTACATCCCCCTCCACCATTCTCACTTGATGATACCCAGCCCTCAAGTCCAGCTTAGAGAAAAACTTAGCTCCATGCAGCTCATCAAAAAGTTCTTCAATGAAGGGTATAGGAAATTTATCTTTGATGGTGATTTGATTTAATGATCTATAGTCAATGCAGCCTCCAGGACCCATCAGATTTCTTCACTAGAATCACAGGTGAGGAGTAAGAGCTGTTACTGTGTCTAATTATGCCAGAAGCTAACATCTCTTGAATCTGCCTCTCTATTTCATTTTTGTGCAGAAATGGATGTTTATAAGGTCTGCAACAAACAGGAAGAGCATTAGGAATAAGAGGTACCTTGTGGTCATAGGATCTTTGGGGAGGTAATCCTTTTGGCTCTTCAAATAAATGCTGGTACTTTTTCAACATAGAATTAAGCTCTTCATCATGTACTTCCTGGCCCTTTGAGTTTACTGGATCCTCTTGCAGGTAGCATAGTTGAATAAGGAACATCTGTGCCTTCTGTCTCCACTCTTTGTTATTTGTCTCTTGGAATTGCTGGCAGTTAGGTGTGAGGCCTTGTAACTGATGTTCAACTCCCTGTAGTGCAAACTTCATGGTAAGTTCCTGGAAATTCCAATTGATATTTCCCAGAGTACGTAACCAACTTGCCCCTAGCACAATTTGACAGCCTGTGAGAGGTAATAACAACAGGTCAGCTTCAATTTTAGTGCCCTGGCACTCCATCACTACCCCATTACAGATCCCTTTACTGGTAAGTCTGTCTCCATTAGCTACCATGACTTCAAATGATTTATTTTCAGTTAAAGTAAGCCCCAATCTTTCACTGAATGTTGAGTCAATGAAGTTATGTGTAGATCCTGAATCCACAAGTATCATGGCTGGTTTGTTCTTGACTGTTCCTCTGAGCTTCATAGTAGAGGGTTGGGTCATACCTGACAGAGCCTGCAAAGATATTTCAAATAAGCTCTGTGTAAGATCAGTATAGCAGTCTGATTTCTCTGGTGAAGGGATGTCAGTTTGGAAATCCTCCTGCTCTTCATCAGCCACCAACATAAACAATCTCTTCTCTTTACACCTATGGCCTTTTGCCCATTTTTCATCACACATGAAACAGAGACCTAGGTTTTTCTCCTTATCAATTCACTAGGAGATATTGTAGTAGAGTGAGGTCTGGCAGTAGTAGTAACAGGCTTCATCCTCTGGGTTGAGTAGTATTTTTGGTATTTTCAGTATTGTTCATTGAGCTTCCTGAATTGTTTTTGTTATAAAAAGCACTGGGCCTGTAACTTCCTTTGATAGCTAAAAGTTTGGCTTCAAACAATTTGGCAGCTTGTATTGCAGCAGATAAATTCACAGGGCTAGCTACCAAAACTTCATACCTCACTTCATCTTTGAGTCCCCCCACATAATTGCTAATCAAACACTGCTCAGGTAGCCATTGTACCCTCTGTAGTATTTTCTGAAATTGCATGGTGTACTCCTGGACAGTCCCTTCTTGCTTTAACATTTTCAGTTCAATTATGTGATCTGTTAGTTGGGAGGGACCATACTGCATCCTGATGGCTTGGCAAAATTCCCCCCAAGTCATCACTCCTCCTTTAGTTTTCATCATCCAATCATACCAATAAGCTGCTGAGTCTTTCAGTTGAACTGAACAAACTCTAATCTTATCATACTCTGGGACAGCATAATATGTGAAATAATGGTGGACTCTCAACAACCAAGCTTCTACATCCCCATCTCCACTAAATTCAGGCAATTTGAGTCTGAGATTGGGTTGCCCTCCTCCATGTCCAGCACTAAATTGTCCTGTTGGTGCTCCTAATGGAGTTGGATTGATAATTGCAGGACTTTGTGTGGGCTGCAACACATGCCCCATGTTTCCTCTGGCACTATGATTGTTCACATGTTGATTATAAGGAGTACACTCATATTGATTCATTGGTGCATTAAATTCCATATTGCTGCTAACAACTTGTGAAAAATTTTGATTACTTGCAAAAGAAGTCACTGCAGGAAACATTTGGGGAGCTGGTGTGTTCATTGGTGGAGACATGGCCAAAGAATTTGGGCTCATTCCCACCCTCGATTTCCCCAGTTCTTCAATCAACAATTCAAATCGATGCCCTAACAAATCAAATTTGTTACTAAGAGTGTGCACCGTACCTTCGAGCGAAAGGAACCGTTCCTCTGCTATGGGACTTCGTCTGGCATCAATCATCTCTGGTCGAGAGAATTGGCTACTCGATCCTTGCTCATCACTCGTCTCCGCCACTGGATCCAGTGGCTTTGATACCAAATTGTTAGAGTTCCTTCCCTGGAACCCAAATTGAGGTGGAGATTTCAGTCCAGATGCCATGAGATCTTCTGCAAATGTGAATATGGGAAGAAGAAAAGACAAATTGGAAGGGAAATTGAATGGAGAATAGTATTGAAATTGGGGATCTACAATAGCTACCAGTAACTATGAATTAAGAGGCTAAGGTTGCAAATCACAGCTGCCTATTCCTCTCTCGATCTGGCTATTTATAAGCTATACTCGGATCTGTTACAGCAGTGGACTGATACCATAGTGTATCAGTTAGTTATTTACAGTTAACACCCTTTTGCAGAGCTGGCAATAGAGGGTGACTGGATTACTACTTATGATGCACTTCCCTGAGCTGGCAACGAGCTGGCAATGATGACAATGCATCCTTCCCTGAGCTGGCAACAAGCTGGCAATGATGACAATGCATCCTACAGATTGGATTGTAACAGCCGGCTCCTTGTCGAAGGGCTCATCGATCCCATAGTCGGTCGAAATAGTGAACGAGTCATCGAAGGACCAACTTCTCGCTGGCGACGTGGAGAGGGACGTAGCTCCTCCTCCTTCCGTCGGCTCCTCGAGGAATTCGTACGAAATTAGAGGAGAAGAAGCGGGCGTCGTCGATTTTTGCTACGACAGTAGAGGAGAAGGGGGCGACGTGGCTTTGTGCTGCGGCAGCGGAGGAGGAGGCCATTTATACAGGTTTCCTTCCCTAGCACAATTTTATTCTACATGTTTCATGAGTTTACTCAAGGAAAAGTGATCTATTGGCACTAATTCATGATAAAAAACACAGTTATTCAAATTAGGTTTTGAGAGCGGAGATTGATAAGTGCGTGGCCTAACTAATATGTTGATATTGGTACCACTACAATCAGTAAGAAATGAATATATTGATATTGTAGCGGAGATTGATATGTGCGTGGCCTAACTAGCTCCAGTATAACTCTAGCAATCTAGTATATTGAATCACATAAAATATATTGATATTGTAGCGGAGATTGATATGTGCGTGGGCTAATTGATGTATAACTCTAGAATGGTATCTCCATGATTCAATATAAAAACTTGAAACTGCTTGCTTTTTAATTGATGGTCATCTTAAATCTTGGTTCCATGTATGGGTTCTGTATATAAAGATCTAACATTTACTTCATTTTTTTATCTTTTTTTTTTTGTAAAATTAAGAAAATTAGACCACAACCTAAAATTTGTGTATAGTTTTTTTTTATCATCATTTATACCATATTTTTTATGCTTATACGCGATGCGAAGATTTTATAGCCCAATTTTATGTCTACTGAGTTGTTATTAAACATTTTTTCATGTCAGGTTATTTGGCACTTCAAACAAAAATAATGGATCCCGCTACTCCGACACCACATCAACATGCTTCACAACAACCTCCCCAAACAAACAACGGTTCCTTCCAAAATTTTCTGCATCTTCAAGTACCATATCCTACCCAATGGCCATCCGAAATGTCATTTACCCCATCACCAATGCAAGCTGCCCAAGCTGCAGCATTTGCATCATTTTTCAACAACACGTACTCACCCAAAATCAGCCTTATAATCCTAATCCTTTATCTAGTGGTGGATCCAATTTAGAATCCCCTTCAGCCCAGTTTCCATCAAATGTTGAATCTTAACCCTCTTTAACTCAAACTACAATACGGACAACACAAGGGACCAATAGAAAAGCACCAGACTGTAAAGTTAATGAGGATAAGAGTTTCAGAGGACCCAATTGTGGGAAATGGTCAGCTTCATAAGGCATTCTGGAAGAGCATTTGGGATAATTCAAAGGGCGACTACCAGGGTCAGAACATGTTCAAAGAGCATGTGAAAATAGATGGACTACGATTCAAGCTGATGTTTCCAAATGGAGGGCTATTGTGAACAGGGTTCATAGAAATAGGAGTAGCGGGTACCAATCCGAATGATGAGGTATTTTTATATTTTTATGTGCTATGTTATTGGGAATTGACTATTATGTTGGATATGTACATGTCGTAGAACTTTTTCATTTTTATACTGAACCGGTAATCTCAGCTAATATTTTGCATATTCATTTACATCTTTATAATGTATATGACTTTCTACATCTTCCTGGTTATATATATATATATATATATATATATATATATATATATATATATATATATATATATATATATATAGATATATATATATATATATATATATATATATATATATATATATATATATATATATATAAAGATTAAATTTGTTACATATAAAGATTAAATTTGTTACATATATATATAAAGATTAAATTTTATATATATATATATATATATATATATAATATATATATATATATATATATATATATATATATATATATATATATAAAAATATAAAGATTAAATTTGTTACATATAAAGATGCAGTGTATTTTATAATGAGTATAATTTCTCAACTGTATCAACTTTTTAGTTGGTGTACAAGTACAAGTATAATTCCTCAACTGCATCAGTCAAACCAAAGTGTTTTTGAATGTTAATGAATACTAGAGTGGATTTGCAGTCAGTTTTATATTGAATACTATATTAGTTTGTCACAAATTTTCATCTGCATGAATGCATAAGTTCCATAACATGACCATAATTGGTGTATTCGATTTTTTGTATTATTATCATTTTCTTGCAGTGGGGAGAATGTATGGTTGTTTTCAAGAAAGACCATAGCGGGATTTTAAATTTCTCCATTGTTGGGAAGAGCTCGTCATTGCACAAAATGGCACTCAACTACCAATGAGAAGGAGGCCAGGGATGTAAGTAGACAAGGAAAAGTTGGTACAAATCGAGCAAGGAATCCAAATATAAGTACACAAGGTAGGGTTGGAACAAGCTTTGACACATGCAGTCCAAGACTTGATAGCGTAGGAGTTGATAGCATAGACGACTCTTGCAATAATACAAATATAAACGCTGTAGACTCAACCACGTATACACCCTTTAATGTTGATGAAAACCCTCCGAAAAGTTTCCATTCCGATGCACCTATCCAACGACCATTAGGTCGAAAATCAGCAAAAGAGAAACGTTGTCATTATTTTTTTGTGGACCTGCTGTTTGTGGGAGTATCATGTTTGATACGTTCATTTCGTTATTTGTTGATGGTAGCTTTCTATTATTTTGAAGCTGCTGTTGTTGTTTTGGAGCTTGTCATTATTCTTCAAATAGCTTTCTGTTGTTGTTTTGGAGCTTCAGATGTGCTAATTTGAACATTAGACCCATACATCATTTACTTGCAGTAGCTTCAAGTAGCTTTATATTGTTTACTTTGTTCAATTTATAAGTGTGGCTAATTGTAGTTTTCAATAAAAATGCTTATAGAACCTTGACCAACCTTTTAGTTGTGTGTAAATTTGATGATGAGTTTGCAGGTTGGGTATATAGTTGCTAACAGAACCTTTGACCACCCTTATTTATCTCTCAAGTGGTTGTATACAACATGGACTGTAAACAGAGAAATTTAGTTCAAATAAATGCAATGTTCATTAAGTTCAAATGGCATGAGAATACACTAATTCAAAAACATGCAAAGTTTAAATAACATGAGAATACATCAGTACAATTCATAAGTTCTCATGGATATGCTGTTGTCGTTTCTCCTCCAAAATTTGTCCACAAATGTTCCATTAAGTTGCACCGAAGCCTTCCGTTAACTGACTATTCTGTACTTGTTGCATTCGCGAATGAATAAAGCCTCTCAATACTTCTGCATCATGCTCAAGTAATTCTTGTGGAAGAATCTCACCGAAAATTGGTTGCCGCGGTTCAATTCCACTATGTCGCTTGTCTTCAATTATCATGATGCAACACTTCATAATGTTATTTAAAGTATCTTCATCCCAAAATTTATCGGTCCATGAGTGATCGCCCATCTTGCCTGCAACACTCCGAATGCCCTCTCTACGTCCTTTTTGTCAAGCCCCGCTCCCGTAGGAGCGATCGTCCTCGCTAAGGCGTGATGCCGCACGAGCCTAGATTACGCTCGTGCAAGGCGGGTTCCATAACGGCCAATTACAGCGGCTGCGACGGGGTTGTCGCACAGAAGTCCCAAGTAGAGACATTAAATAATAGCAGCAAAAATTTAGAACAAAACACAAGTTATTCAAAAGAAGCTCTTTATTGATATTGAAACAAAGGTTACAATGGGACGCAAGGCCAAGATTTACAATCACTCAAACTCACTCTTCTCACAATACAACTCACTCAGCTTTCTCTCATCTCTCAATACAAGACTTGAGCCAGCGGATGCTTCGGATGGCGACGTCCATACATTATGTCCCGTATAAGTCTTGACTCCATGCGGCCGCACGCTACGAATCGCCAAGGAACTTCGTGCCTCGACGCATCCAAGCGAGCTCCGCACCACGAGCTTCTACTGGTGCCTGCACATGAAAACTGTGTGGGTGTCAGTACTCAACTGTACTGGTGGAATGAGCTCATCGCCCACCCATACAAAACCAATACGTTCATTTACTTTGTGTAACATAGTCCCTTTATGATTGTCTTTCTACTCTTGTCTTAGGATCGGTTTTTAGGACAGACGCTTTGGCCTATTTTGTGTCTCAAGATCATCCCGTGCTTGCAACAACAACGCCAACACATACTTTGCCTTTAGACCCTTCTCGTACCAACAACGTTAACCTATCAAGTCGTGTTTGCCTTACGGCCCAAAATCAGAGACGCAACTACGCGATAGTACCCAATTTACTTGTGACCGTACTACAAGTCCATTGTACCGTGCCTCGCAACTCAGTGTGACTTAACCATATCGCCGCCTCGCGGCCCTTGCTACTTTAATCACTAACTGATCCAATCAAGACTTGTGGACTAAGTGTCACTCGACCGACTTTGTCTTACGGTGTTTCCTGACTTAAACTCAAGATGACTCATATCCAACTTATGCAACTTATATACCGACAACTTAAGACTCGACGCTACATCTCATACCGAAGCACGTCCCTACGTTGAAGCCAAATCTTAGGCCCAAACGTTTGTGTTCTGACTGCACACACCTTCAACTCGACTCAATCCAAAGGCACACACGCAGATTTCTGCCCGTGCCGACTCATCTAAATGAGGTCACTAGCATAACAAGCTATTTGGGACTTATAGCTGGTATAGGATGGACCGGTCAAAGCGGGTAGCTAGCCCCAATGAGCGTCCACCGAATACTTGCCTTTCAGCTCAGCTATCCCGCTCATATTCTGCCACGGTTTTCTCCTAGGCCGGAACGGTCCTGTTGTGGCCCCAGGTTATCGTCCGAGGAAACAATTTATCTTGTCGACAAGTTGTCCATGACCATGCAAGACTCGACTCAAACTGACATCTCACACAGTCATTCTACCTTTAGTGTTACCATTTCTTTCAGGGCCAAGTTCAATACTTTTCACATCTGAGACCGTCTCGACGACCCGTGGTCGCGAGCATTCTTCTTTCTTGCCCTACCATTTCCTCCAACTCATGAACAACTATTTGAAAGCCCTTTTTTACCAAACTCAATGAATCAACTGTGGCCCGTACCTTAAACACTAAGTCTATGCATCGTGCCTTAAGCCAACTGTGCTCTACGCGACACTCCCGCCCAAGTCGATGGGCCTTGAGATCGTGGGACTACTTAAATTGACAACCGCAGAAAGAGCGGGACAGTATTGGAATGTCTTAGGTCGACCGGCATAACTTTGCCTAACGTAATCGAACTTACAACTTAACCCGTGGGACGAGCAAAGGCTATGCCAAGTGTCACGACCCGATCCCAATATAGTGGATCTAGTCGGATCATGCCCAGCCTGTACCGTTGTGAGACGGCGGCAGTAAGCTGTATCAAGTAGTGAAATATAACATGCAGAAATATCTAACGGAAATACAACATTTTATTCAACTGGAAAAAATCTGAAGATAAAACAAACAACTACAATATTCATTTTATTATAAATTTTTTTGAAAGGAAAGTGCTAAGCCAACATTCTAGGGTTCAGGGGTTTCCTGGTTCAGCCTCTGCGGGACCCAAGTCTGTCCCGTAGAAAGTGCAGTAAGACAGCTCCTCTTCGTCGCAATCACCTAAAAATGTTGTCTCTAGTCAAGAGGGAGCAAGTACATATTTCATCCACATCTAGCAATTCTAAATTAATAATAAATGTAAAGTACGAGACAGTTAAAGAAACAATATTTTTTTTGTATCTAATAGTAAAAAGACCAACAAGCAAGATGATGTCAATATCCAGAAATGATGCAATGCCAAGCTAGTGTTGAGTATATAACAGGGCCTGTGACTGGCTGGTGAGGCAATATGTATACTAACGTTTCGGCCGAAACGAATAGTATACAGTACAACTTAACCCCCTGTGTGGTAGGGGTTAGCGCGAGGCAATAGACGATCAATATTTGTCTTTGGTCATAGACGTTATACTACTCCCCCAAGCAATCCCCAAGTCAATGAGTCAATAATCAATAACTAACATGTCAAGATAGCCATCCAACAATCCATCAACCTATGTGGAGTCCGAGAGGGATCCACGGTGAATCAATGTAACTATACTACATGTAACTAACTGATGCATACATTTAATTATCAAAATAAAATGCAGACATGGAATAGATATGAAATTTGCCTTGAAATATTCCTTGACTTGGCAGCAACCAGAAAGTGACTGTTAGGGTTTACAAATCAGAACCTACAAGATTGTAACGCCAGTTTTAGTAACCAGGATTACGCCCTAAATCTAAGGTACAAAACTAGGTCAAGTCTACAGGTTGGTGATCCTAATTGGAAACCATTTGTATATAAAGATAGTTTTTGTTACAAAAATGATATTAATATATAACTATTTAAGTAAATATAGGTTTTGTCGTAAAATAAATAATTTTTAAGAAAATTACTAAAGATGTGTTTCTTTGAATTTAATAATTTTGTAGGAAAATAGATTTATCTAAATAATATTTGAAAGTAGAATTTATTTATTGGGATTAATAATTAACAAAAATGATTTTTCTTAAAATACCTTTTAACCATTTTTTTCGACATTTAAAAGAGAAATTAACTTTTTAAATACTAAAATAGTTCTTTTGCATAAAAATAAGGTTTTCCTGCCAAAATTATGATTTTAAATTAATACAAAACATTTCGTTATTAATACTAAATAACCATCCTTTTTACCAAAATTAATTATTTTAACAAATAAAACTCTTTTATGAAAATTACTCAGCTTTTCTTTATTAATCTATTTATCAAAAACCTTTTTGATTTAAAACACTTTAAAGGAGAATATATGTATAAGAAATTAATTATACAATTTACCTACAACTATTACATAAAGAGTATTAATTTTAACAAAACTTTATTTACTAATACTTTAATAACACTAAAACTTTTGTTAACCATTTATTAAATGATTATTAGGCTTTTAGAAATACAACACAGTTTATAATCACATAATTAAACAATCTAATTTATTAATCCACATTTTAATTAATTAAAGATTAAAAACAGCAACCTAAACAAAGTTTCCTAAAAGGTAATTATTACAAACCATGCTACTAATTAACACAACAGAACTAAAACAACAATTCTACAAAAACCAATTAATCCACATAACGGTCTCTAAGGCCAGAATATGAAATATGGGTTCTGTGAAGAAACGACAGAAAGAAGGGAAATGATTTACCCAAGGCTTGCACGAAGGAGTACCGAAGGGAGACCTGAGACTCGGAACAACACTGGGAACGACGAGCACGGACACGTGCGTGCACACGGGCGGACACGTGGGCGAAGGTGCGCGGAACCGGGGCGCACACGGGTTGGCGGACGGCGACGGGCGGCCGCTGCTGCCGGGGGGCGGCGGTCGGTTGCTCGAAAATGGGGAAAGTGGGGTCTGGATTCGGAGAGGGCGGCGAGGGGAACGGTGGCGGTCGCGGATTTAGATTTGGTGGAGATTTGAGAGAGTTATGGAGTTTTTGAGGAGAAAATGATTTGTGAAGCTTCTGGTGTTTCTCCACAAAAACATGTCACGCCCCGCTCCGAATAATCGGGTACGGCCGATGCATGCCCGACATACACTGTCGTTGACAGCGGTAGTGAGCCGTCTAGTCATCAATAACAAGAGTAATCTCATCACAACATATAATCTCGGAACCTACACTAGCCATCACAGCAATCTACTATACGATTATTACAAGCTTATACATGAATGTCCGGGTACAAAGTCGGTAAAGATAAATGCTACAGCAACAACAACATATAATCAAATACACTCAATCAATCCCCTATACATGAAACTAATATCTCAATGCCAAGTGAGCTCCAATGCCAGCCATGACAATCTAAAGATCCATCTCACCTGTAATCAACGATCTAGTCAGGAAAGGAGCAAAGTACAATATATCTCAATAAACTCACCACAGAGATCAATGGAACGATACATCAAATATAACTGAAAGACAGGAAACAAGATGAGTATAAAATATGCACTAGCTATGTGTACATGTGCAATTGGACGTTATCAACATATGGGAACTAATATGTAATCAGGCATATAAAATATGCTATCAGTCAATCAATAATCAGGCATGTCTGACGACAATGCTATCAGTCACGCAATAATCAGGCATGTCTGACGACAATGCTATCAGTCACGTACGAAATGGACATCAGGCATACGGAGTATGCTATCAGGCAATATTTGTCCAATATTAGTCAAGCACATGTCTCTAGAACGTCCCCACCCGACACGAGAAAAAGCACGCAGCAAGATAGGAAAATACAATAATAACACAAGAAGTGTGAGTGCAATGCATGCAATGATGGTGATACCGAGTACATGTACTTGCCTTGATTCCGGTCTTGTCCAAGTCTTCTTAGATCACCTAGAATAGGAAATAATATTTAGAATATTCTATTTGTAAAAAATCATTAATCCTAATAACCAATTATTACCAATGTCTTACTAATGATGATTACCCTATTCTATCCCTGATAAAATAATCAATCTAATACTATTATAGATACTAATGTCACTACAGATTATCAACTCCTAATAATCCAATGACATAAGAGCCCACTCTCTTAAATAGCTAGGGCCTAAAAGTATCAACTCATTGCTCTGCCAAGTGAACCAAGTAACCAATAGTCACTGGATAATATGGAAATTCAAGCCAAGTAATGTGCAATTTAAGCTACTGACTATTTGAACTTAAGAACCCCAATGTCCTAACTAACGGCTATACTGTGAACTGTTCTGCTAACTGCTGCACCCAACCAACACATGTAATCCAGTGCTTACAGACCGTGTCCTCAATACTGTGTCAGACACGGAACGTGTCCCCGGTTGGTTAGAGTCTAATACAACCAGAGTGATTCCCTAGTCGGCACTCGAACTCCCCAGAATGCTACAGAGCAGAATATCAATCGAATTGAGTATAGAATTATACCTGAGCGTTAGCCATCACCAAACGAGCCTTCCTCGAGTCCGACACAGTCCTCTTGAGTCTAAAAACTGATAGTAGAGTCCACACGAGCATTCCATCAAACAGTTCGTGTGCAAGAATAGAAAGAGTGATTGTGAGTTCGATTTGAATGGTACCGACTCCAAATTTGGAGCAAATACACAAGAATAATCAAGAACTCACCCACGAGTTTTTCACCAAACCAAAAATCCACAGAATCGAGTCAATTTTGCATTACGTTCAATCGATGCTGCCAAGAAATTCATCCGAAAATCACGACTGTCCTATAGGAGGAATCAGCAAGAAAGAAAATAAGAAAGGAACTTACGAATTGCTTCATGTAAGAATGCTCTGCTGAGTGATTAGAAAGAATCAAGCGTCGTCGCCTTCGTTGAATCTTCACTGCGAACCTTCGGTTGATGCCATGGCCATCCTCGAACTTGGAAGACGCGAACACACTCCTTACTGTGAGATGGACGCCAATCTCCCGTCTTTATCACAGAGTACGGAGTGGAGGTCCAATCGCCATGGTTGTGCTTTACAGCGCTAGAAAAGAAGACGAGGAAAGAGGAAACCAGCGGAGAATCCACAGCATTTTGCTTTGGTGGATTGATGAAGAAGAAGGAGGAGGTTGGGGTTAATTTATAGGCAGTGGTCGGGCGGGCAGGCGATTGCGCGGTCAGTCGGGCAGCGACGAGGTGGTTAGGCGGACAGACGATCGGCGAAGACGGTTAGGAAGTTGTTAAGAATGGACGGTGGATCGTGAATTGGCGGTTGGGGAAGAACAGTGTAGATAAAGAAGAAGAGTCTGGAAGCCTAGGAGAACTCCGGTGATCGTGACCCTTGTGCGCTGCAATCTCTCATCGTCGGTGATCTCCTACTGAGAAGAACAGAGGAAGGGAAGCTGAAATTGAATGGATGAATGAGAGATGGAATTAAACGGCTATACAATTATTGGATGCGGGTTATCGGGTCTAGGATCCGCGCCCAACTTCAGGGTTATTGGGCCCAGCCCGAACTCAGAGTTGCTGGGCCCAAGAGTAGAATAAGATTAAAAGGAAAGCTTTATAAAAATGAGAGGTGATTGATAATCACCCCTATTTAAGGAAGTGGGGTGCTGGGCTGTGATGGCCCAATTTGGACTGGGTTTGGAAGAATTAAAATTGTTTAAGGAAAATATTAAATGAATCCTTCATTGAATTAATCAAGAAGTTTAATAGAAAAATTAGGAAAACCAATAGTAAATAAATTATAGTTAAATAAAATAATTAGAAAGCAATAATTTAATTTAATTCTAATAAAATCATAGAAGAAATCCCCAATTTTATTATCTAAAAAAATAGAGTTACAAATCTTCCTGAAAAATTTCGTCCTCGAAATTTCAGATGGCACGATTAGGAATAATCATACGAATTGAATTTGACGAAAAGTGGTACAAGTGGTAGTCGCAAAAATATAATCAAGGATAGTAGTCTCAATAGTATCCGGCAATCATACATATCTGGAGTCACTTTCCTTCAGTTTCTACCCGCTGCAAGCTCCAAGTCATGTGTAGGATAATTTTCTCATGAGGCCTCAACTGTCTAGAAGCATAAGCAATGACCCTCTTGTTCTGCTCAAGTACACATCCCAAACCCTTCCCTGATGCATCACTGTAGATGACGAACCCTCCAGATCCTGATGGCAAAGCTAAAATTAGCGCTGTAGTGAGTCTTCTCTTCAATTCTTCAAATGCTGACTAGCAGGCGTCGCTCCAGATGAACTCCTCGTCCTTTCGCGTGAGCTTGGTCATCGGCTCGCTATCTTGGCAAAATCTTTCACGAACTTCCTGTAGTAACCTGCTAGCCCCAGGAAACTATGAATCTTTGCTACTGACTTGGGAGGTACCCATGCTTCCACAGCTTCAATCTTATTGGGATCCACAGAAATCCCTCTCTAGTCACCACATGCCCCAAGAACTCCACTCTGTCCAAGAAAAACTCACACTTCGAGAGCTTCCCATACAGCTTCTCCTTCCGCAAAATCTCTAAAACGATCCGCAGGTGCTCCACATGCTCCCCGGTCTTCGAATAGAATAGAATGTCGTCAATGAAGACTACGACAAACTTGTCCAAATACTTGTGAAAAATCTTATTCATCAAGTTCATAAACACTGCTGGGGAATTGGTGAGTCCGAACGGCATCACCAAGAACTCATACTGGCCGTAACGGGTGTTGAAAGCTGTCTTCGGAATATCCTGCTCCTGAACCTTCATCTAATGATATCCCGACCGAAGGTCAATTGGAAAAGACCTTCGCTCCACTCAGCTGATCAAACAGCTCATCAATCCGCGACAAAGGGTATTTGTTCTTGATGGTGATGTTATTGAGTGCACGGTAATCGATACACATCCTCAAAGTCCCATCCTTCTTAGGCATGAAGAGTACCGGTGCTCCCTAGGGTAAAGCACTGGACCGAATAAAACCCTTGCCTTCCAACTCATCAATCTGGGCCTTCAACTCTGCAGCTTCCTTCGGGTTGATCTTGTAGCAATGCTGGGACTTTGGCGCTGATTCGGGCACTAGGTCGATGCTGAACTCCATCTCGATCTGGCGGCAATCCTGGCAAATCCTCGGGAAAGACGTCAAGATACTTGCAATCAGCGGGTGCAGCAACTCCTGGTCTTCTGCAACTGCTCCAAAGTAGACTCCCTTTGGCCTCTCTGCAATCGTTTGCTGATATCGAACGGTGGAACTCCAGGCGGGCTGAAAATCACCTTCCCTTCATGGCAGTCTATTACACAAACTGCTCACTCATCCAGTCGATGCCGAGGACTATATCAAATTCGGGTAATGGCATCACTAGAAGTCGAGCCCTAAGCCCTTCCAGCTATAGTGATAGGGCAATCCACCATCTCACTAACTGGCACTACCCCTCCTCCTATCATAATCTGACAGTTCCTCCTAGTGGGCTTAGGTGTGAAGCCGTGTCTATGCAGAAACTCATTGATAAAAGCTATGTGTGGCTCCAGAATCAAACAATGCAATGGTAGAAATAATGTAAAAGGATAGAACCTGTGATCACATCTGGAACTGCCTCATCCTCAACTGCGGCCATGACGTAAGCACGTCCCTGCTGTGGTGGTCCTCTCTGCTGCTGGTGCTGTGCAAAATGCTGCTGCTGAGTAGGTAAGGCCTGAACCCTCTGTGGTACAGCTGGTAGAGCTCTGGGTGGTACAGGTGGTGGTCTCCAGCTCCTTCTGTTAGTCGAGCTGTAGCCTGTGGACAGTCTCTCATCGGTGTGCGTCTGATCCAGAATAAGTAGAGCCCAAGCCTCTTACGGCACTTGTAACATCCAGTTTTCTAAATGAGGATAATTTTAAATTTTTGTTTTAATTAATTAATTATGATATTTAAATAATAATATAATTTTAATCATTTAAAACTATTTTAAAAATCATGACTTGTGATTTTGATGTGCAGCTAGTGAAATCGTAGAGACAGTCTGACCTAGAGCCTAACCTGTGATTGGAATATCTATTTATCATTTTAGCCTAGGAATAATTTGGTCATTTTGACTTATTATAATAATTTGATTAATTATTGGATTGGTGATTGTGATTTTTACTTGACTAGTTGAGATTTGTAGACTGTCCTAGAAGCTAACCCTAGCTATGGTGACCCTAGTCTAACATAAGTAACCTACTTTTAGTCATTAGAAATTAGTTTTAAAGTAGGAAGGTTAAGTTTAAGTGAAATGGCTAATGACTTATGACTTAACTCAATGACTTGTGATTTACCAATTTCATGACGCCTAATTAAGCCATAGACCCATAACTTAAGCCCAAAACCAAACCTAACCCACCCATGGCAGCCACAATTAGGGTTTTCCCTTGCATATAATTATCCTCTTAGTGTGTTCTTGCCTCTTTTGTTCTTGACCTAGATTTTGAAAGAGAGGTAAATTCTCATTCCCTAAAATCCTATTTAATTCATTTCAACTCCTTTTTAACCCTAGTATTTTGCATTAGGATCTAATTATTGCGTGTTTACTGATTCTGGAGGTTCACCTCAGTTTTTGGGTCATTTGGAGCTTGTGAGTTGCTATTTGGAATCATTACATTTGAAGCTTTTCTTGAGTATTGACACTCAATAGGTAAACCATTTAAATCCATTGTTTTTCCTGTTTTCTTTGTATATAGGTCTAGATCTAGGAGTCACCTAGTTGTCTCCAAAATTTGGGCAAATTCGTGTCCATTTGGTGTCCGTATCGGACACGTATCATAGTCGATACCTAGGTGTTTGTAAAAATGCCCCTCAGGGATTTATTTTCGTATTTTTGAAATCTAATTTCATAGATCTGTAGATCTACATGTGTGTATTAATTTTTATGAAGGATGTTATGGATTTTGTGTTGGTTTGTGTCGAGTTTTTGGCCTTGGACACGTTGTACGAGCCCTAGGCTGTGTCCTGTCTATCGGGGTCTATAACTCGTGATACAGGACACTTCGGGACACGATTTTTGTGGAGAGCAGGGGGCAATGTCTGACATCATGCTCCCAAAATTTGGGAGCAGATGGTTGAGCACACACGGAGAAATCACGCGCGCATTGGCCGTACGCTATCGTGCGCTGGCAGCCTACACGTGCACAGACACGCGCACAACATGCGTTCGTATCCTCTGTAGACACGTCGTGGACACGTGTCAGGCTATCCCACGTGTAGTCCTACCCTAGGCGAACACGTAGGTGTGTGCACGTGACACGAAGTGTTGTGTGTCGGGTCCTACAATCGTATGCATGCGTGCACGACACTGTGTTACACACGTACACATATGTGGCACCTATTACCAACTCACTAATTGTAATTTAGATGATTAATTGGGGTTCGAAATCATGAATCCCCTTAAAGGCTGATACGCACTGATACCAACTGAACCGAATTGATTTTTCCGATTTTAATCTTCATTTTAAACTATTTTAATGGTGTTAAATGTTAGGTTAGACTCACCCATATGTAATGAGTGATGAGTAGGTTAGATTGCGATTTTGATGATTAATTGATTTCAAATTCTTGAATTCCCAATTAAAACTGATACCGACTGATACACTTGGCTGAAATGATTTTTCTGAGTTTAATTGTTACTTTTACTAATTTTTATGATGTTAAATGGATAATTAGTTCACCTACATGTGTATGAATGATGTTCATATTAATTTGTGACTTAGGTTGAGCAATGGGGTTTCGAAATGTGGGATTGCACTGCTAACTATTGTTTTCCTTAACTGTCAGTGGTTTGGAAAAATAAGAGACATATACACTGATTTTTCCCTCATGTGTAGCACTGCACTCACACACTTAAACACACACACAAAATTTGGGACACACACTCTATTACACTATACACACATGTCTACACCTTGACACACACCCTACTCTATTTCCTGTCACACACACTCTACACTCACTGTTTGTGACTAACACACAAATCTGAGACACACCTATACAGTTACACACACACATGCCCACACATCGACACCATTGTTTTCCTATTAACTTATTCACACACTCACACACCTATTTCCTATCACTGATTACACCACTGGTAAACTGTTGGTTCTACACAAACACACACTATCCACACACACACACTCATTCACCACACATACACCCTCTATTCTAGATTCCTGTCATACACATGAAACACCATTTACACATACAACACACCACACTCACACTCTCATACACACACACACACACACACACACACTTTTACCTTGAGTTACATACCTATCCCCCTCTATGTTTATGTGTGTATATAGATATATACTATATATATATATATATATATATATATATATAAATATATAAATATAAATATAAATATAATATATATATAAATATATATATATATATATATATATATATATATATATATATATATATATATATATAAATATAATATAAATATAAATATAAATATAATATATATAAATATATATATATATATATCATATATATATATATATATATATATATATATATATATATATATATATATATATATATATATATATATAATATCTAACCTAGTGAATATGTGAATGTGATAAGGTAAATTGAAATCAATATTGCATTGTCTATATACATGTGAGTGTAATATATATATATATAGCTTAGTGTGAATATGTAATGTGGTAATGTAATGTAAATATTGCATTGGCCTATGTATATATGTGTATGTAGATATATGGTAATGGGTGTATGGCCTTGTGTATGGCTCATGGCCTATGTGGATAGCCTATGGCATGTGGTGTGGATATACTTGTGTATCACTAGGCTAGTGTGACTTGTATGATAATTGGTTAGGGATCCTATGTTGACTTGTTAAGCCTAGGTTTGACCAACCTAGACTAGTTGACCAAGTTTTAACCTTGTTTGACGTAGTTTGACCTAACTAGACTAGAGTTGACCTAGTTTGACTGCTAGGGTTGACTAGAGTTGGCCAAAGGTTGACTTTAGCCTAGATTGACCCCAAACATCATGTAGATGTATTGTAGCAGTCTATTTCATTATTTTAGATATGTAGTGACTTGTACTGTTCTATAGGAGACAGACACTACTCCTCGGACAGTATATTCTATTCAGATATTCAAGATACCAGGCGAGTACATTCTCTGATCATTTCATATCTTGTTTAGGATTATATTTCCTGCTTTAGATTACTTTACTTGATGCTGACACGTTGGTAACACGGATTGGTACTATATGGATCCCTTCATGAGATGTTATCCCCCTCGGGAGCATCAGATACTCTTGTCTCGTGTGTTTTGCTTACATCATGTATATCATGCTTCTATTATCATGAATCTTCATGTATCAGCTTGTGATTCCTGTACTCTCATGAATCACAGAGCCTTCACGAATCTTCATGAATCACTCTTGAATCACCCTTTATGGGCAATGTAGTATAGTCATGAATCTTAACGTAACTTGACTGGATCCTTGTGTATTGATTGGGGATGGGAGAGTATAAATGAACATGTGAATAATTCTAAAGTAGTATAGTCATGAATTACCTCTTTAGTATTGTCATGAATCACCCTCAAGCTGTTTACATGTTTATCTTGTACTCTGAATCACTACTCACTGATTAGTTCTCTATTATACTGTAGATATTTACTTACAGTCTCTTTCTCTTTTATACCATATTATTCTTCAGTTTTATGTATCTTACTCTCTAGCATGATTATATTTTCTATCCTGTTATGATTTGTTGAGATGTATTGTGCTCGCTCCTGTCCTGACTATACATGTTAAATTTTTTACAGAGAATGATGAGGCTCTGGTGTCTACCCATTATGGTGCAGCTTAGACAACACTTGTGACTTGGACCCACTTGCAGTAGAGGATCTACTACCAGTGGTTTAGACTGCTAGCTTAGACTCTTACCTTGTCTTTCTCATTGATACAGTATTGTATATATACTGGGAGTTTGTTTTATCTGATGTTTATGGAGATGTTATCTTAGACACTTAGACTTCTATCTGATTGTATCTATGTAGATTCATTTCGTTCCATGTCTATCTATCTTTTTATCGTACTCTACCTTAGATGTGATTGAGACTGTGTTGCTATGTCACCTCCATTCGGAGTGTATATACTGTACAGGTATCTTATGTATTGTTAGATGATTGACCTAGGACAACGTTCTACCGCCGACACTATGACGTAGGCTGGACGTACCCACGTCTCGTGCCCTTACTCTAGGGTGCGGGTCGTGACAGCACTCGTCGAAGCGGTGTCCTGGCTGGTAACAAAAAGCGCAAGTAACTGCCTGCTGCTGTCTCTAATACTGATGTGCAGGAGGTCTGGCTGGACGGTGATGCTGCTGTGTCGGCTGCTGTGGCCTCGCCTGAATACGAGTCTAGGTCCTCTTCATCGGCGTCTGGAAACTACTACTGCCTATGTCCCGATCCCTCTTCAGCTTTGGATCTGCCTCCTTCTCCATAGCCTGAGTAATCTTGAGGATGCTCGCATACGTCGTCGCCTGACTAATAGCCACTGCATGTCGCAGCTCCCTGGTGAGGCCCTTCTTGAATCTCTAAGCTCTATCCTCCGGTGCTCTGACTAGGTTCTTCGCGAACCTGCTGAGTCGAGTAAACTCTGATGCGTACTCTGCCACTGTCATGGTCCCCTGCTGCAGCACCTCGAACTGCATCCGATGCTCATCCCTCTCCACATCGGGAAAAAAACTTCTCCTTTAACAGAGTTTTGAAATCTGCCCAAGAAACCTGGGGCTCAGCTAACTGGGGCTCCTCCCGGTACCAATCTCTGGCCAGGTCGAAAAGTCGTATGCTCGCCACTTCTACCTTCAGGTCATCCGAGATCCGTGCCATCTTCAGTGTCCTCTCCGCATTCTCCAGCCACTCGTCCGCATAAACAATCCCCTCGTGGCCCCAGAAATCCATTGGACGGAGATTCTGGTAATCTCTGGCCGTCCCCGGTCTCGGTGCTGCTGGTGCTGGAGGTGCTACTGGTGCTGGTGTTGTCGGCTCTCGAGTCCTGAGCGCATCAACAACTGTCGCCCGAAACTGTACGGCCTGGTGGTTCTGGGCCTCCATGAACTGCTGGAACATGGCCATCACCTGAGCGTCGTCAAAAGTCATCGTCGGGGGTAGCGGAGGAAAGATAGGAGGCGGTAGCGGAAGCTGATCTAACGGAACGTCTGGTGCAGACTGTCCCGAGCTGCCTGTAACTCCAGGCTGATCAGCGGTCTTCCTCGTAGCGACCATCCTGCAAAAAAAATTCGTGATTGATAAAAACCTAACCTACAAGTAAATATAACTGTTTATATAATATCTATATATACCCGATGTACCTGATTTCCTATACTGTGATTCAAGTTTCCCTAGTTTAAATTAAGTCCACCAATAGTACACTAATGCCTAGGTACTATTAGGATGGACCTGCATGGGCCACCACTAAAATATGTCACGACCCGCTCCCGAATAATTGGACACGAGTCGGACACGCCCAGTCTTCGTCGTTAGACACGACGAAGTAAGCTGTACCAATCTAGGGAAAATTGTAGTGCCCCGTCCCGCTCAGTCAATCGAAGGAATCGAAACACCGACGGCGTTCGACCTTAGCCTTTCAACGGCTGCTGGAAGATATCGCTCGGTTGAGGCGACAGCTCGCTCAGGTGGGGTAGTTTCGGTGAACTTGCCTCTGTTTGCCATTAAAATCGTTTGATTGCAAATCTTAATACAAACAGAACAATGTTACAATGTAGGACTTAGATGTAGTCCTAGGAGTACACTTTTGTTTAATCTGGGTCCTAAGTGCCAATGGAGCGAGTGGTAATGCGTTGACTCCGTTGACGGGCTGACGACGGTTATCGGTTCTCTGAAGGTGTAGATTGCTCTGGGGGCTGGAGCTGGCTGAGAGGAGGAAGACGTTGAGTATTTGTATCTGCCTCTCTGGTGATATCTGTCTGGATTGTCCGTATGTATGTCTCTCTGTGTGTGTGTCAGAAGGAAATGGTCCTTCTATTTATAGCTGGGCAGGTTGGCTGCTCATACGCGCATATGTAGGATGCGTCGGTGCGTAGGGACGCCACGTGGAGATTGCTGATGGAGGCGCATGGATGATGCGCCCTACTCGCGGGGTTGAATTCTTCGTACTGCTGTTGTGAGCCGGCACGTAGCAGAGGAGAAGATCTTTCTGTTGCTGAGATCTTGGATGAGTTGAGTCAAAGGACACATGTCGTCGACCCATGGCTCGGAGATCTCTGATTTGGTGGGGGGGATAATTTGGTGGGATGCGCCTTGGATTGGGCGCATGATGAGATTTTGGCTCGTGACCTTTAGGAGTCACGAGCCGTTCTGGGCGCATGGCTTTTGAGGTGCATGCGAGCGACTTTCCTTCTGTTTTTCGGGATCAGAGATCAGTCTGGGGCGCATGGCTTTCGAGGCACATGCAAAGCTTCAACTGGAGACTCTTCTTATGTCTTTAGGGATCAGTGAAGGTCTGAGGCGCATGGCTTTTGAGGTGCATGCAGGTTTGGGCGCATGGCCGCGGAGGCGCATGCGAGTGGTCGAGTGGCCACGTGGCAGTAGCCGTCGGGATAGAGTCATGATGATGCTGACGTTATGGATGCTTCGTTTTCTGCAAAAGCTGTCAACCGTTCAGGCTTGGGGAGGCGTGCTGCCAACTCTGTCAGTTCAGCATTTAATGTTGGTGACATTCGATGGACAGCTGAGTGGGCGCGTCGGTTGGCGTTCCACTAGGCGTATAGGGACGCATGGGGGTGCATCCCCTGTGATGTGCTCGGTACAGGACGCATCTGTTTGATGTTTGAAGAGGTGTGATGCGCTGACCAGCCGGCGCATCCGACACGTCTTTGATGATGCGGCTGTTTCGCTTCTCGAGTGCTTTTAATAGCCGTTTGGCTGAAGTCGAGGCGTCTGGTTCATCCATTTAATGTGAGTTCATTGCGCGAAATTCGGAGAGCCATCCACTTGGCGCATGGGTTTGATCTGCCCGGCCTATAAATAGTGGCATGGAGAGAAGGTTGGCCTCTCATTCCCTCACGTCTTTCCAATATGAACTCGGGTTCTCGGGTGCATTCTGTTGACGAGGTGCTCCCGAGGGTGAAGATGAGACGCCATGTCGTCGTTGATGCTCTTGAAGGTGACTGTTACATCCAAAAGACGGAGTCGAGGGCTTCCGAGGCGGGCGGAAGGTGCCTGTTGCATCCAAAGATAGGGATGCTCGGGCCTCGTCTCCGTTATTTCGGAAGAGCCGTAGATCGGAATGGCGGTGCTAGGCTCTTTCTTCCTTCAAAGTGGGTGTCGCCCACTCTGAAAGCTGCTCCTTTAGCCGTATTTCGATCACGGTCTTCCTTGGCCTTTGGAGGCTCTTTCGAAGCCTCCCCTGGCCACAGATTTGCCGTGCTCTTCTCTTTCTTGGTTCCAGCCAGAGGGTTAAATGCTTTGTGGAAGCATTTATCAGGTGAGCCTGGCTGGAAGAGCGGCACGTAACTGGGTTGCTGCTCGGCCAGGTGAGCCTGGTTGGAGAGTGGCACATAACTGGGCTGCTGAAGGGATGCACATAACTGAGCTGGATGCACATAACTGAGCTGCTGAAGAGATGGCGGGATACGCCTGGATGGAGGCGTATGACATCTGCTGCGCCTCACTGGTGGCGCATGGTGACTGCTGCGCCTATCTGGAGGCGCATGGTGACTGCTGCGCCTATCTGAAGGCGCATGGTGGCCGGTGGCTGTAGACTTAGGATCTTTCCTTTGTAGAAATTCTCCTTTGTACAACCTTTTCTAGACATGTAATAGACTTTTGTATAAAGTCCTTTGTCAAATGTCTATTGGCTATTGGCTTTGCTGTTTGAGTTCTGGCGCATGTAATGTCTGGCGCATGGTCTTTCTGGTTTATGAAATTCCATGCTTCTACAAGACCCCCTTCAAAGTTTTCAAAACTTTTGAATAAGTTTTGGAATACTTTGAATAAGAAGCATGGCGATCAGGGCGCATGACTGTTGGGGCGCATGCCTGTTCAGCCGCATGCTCTTCTCAATTAATGAATTTGATAATGCCTCGGTAACCGAAAAGATTAATGATGATCTTTTGGTTTTATCTGCTGTTATCTTCACAGGACCCAAGGCGACGGCTGAGATTACTCGTCATCGGTTCACGCGTGCGACCACGGCCTATAAATAGGTGAGAGGTGGAGAGAGAGAGAGTTCTTCTACTCTGTGCCTTTGTCTCCTTTAGAGTTCTTCTGAAAACCCTAATTTCTTCCTCTCTGTTAGAATGGCTCCCAAGACTCCTCGCGGCGGTGCCGGCAAAGGAAAGGGGAAGGAGAAGGAGCCGGTAGAGGCTGTCGTGAGTGACATTCCTCGCCCGCCTGTCAAAGTTCGGCCGGCGGTAGTCGATAAGCTTTATTGTCTCCTATCGATGTGGAAAACTTTCCCGCCGATGTGCATAGGCTCAGGCCTTTATCATGCACTGTGGCTTTAATTGCTGACGCGCATGGGTTTTACACCCTGATGATGTGCCGAAGCCTTTACTGACGCGCATGGGCTCACGCCTTGACGATGTGCCGAGGCTCTACCGCTAACGCGCATGGGTTTATACCCTGATGATGCGCTGAGGCTCCTTTTTCAGATGCGCTTGATACGCGCATCTGACGAGCATGAAGCTCTGATCTTTGTGTTGTCTCTAATATCTTTGCATTTTTGTGTCAGTGTCGATGACTATCCCACTCTTGAACGAAGTGCTCCTGGACGCTGCACTCTGTCAGATGGGAGTAGATTATGATGAAGAGGTGATAAACCCTGCTCAAGCGGCTATTATGTTGGATCAGCATCCCGAAAGAATGATTCAAATTCGGGAACAACATCACGGGTTCCTTAAACGGATGATGGAACGTGGCGTTCTGAAATCTGCCACTTCCGAAAAAGTGACCTTGTTAAAGCCTGAGTTCCTGTTCGGAGATCGCCTTTCTTCTACTGAAGCCACGGTACTGAAGGTCAAAGAAGACTGGTTCTTTACAGCCAGGGGTGTGCATATGACCGTCAGGCAGCTTGAACGTCAATGGCCTTTGTTAACTTTCTGTCGTCTTCCTTCCAAAAGGAGAATGTCCTGGGACATTACTCCATCTCAAGGAGGAGCGGTGGCAGGCGTCATCAGAATTGATTCTTCTTCTGATCAGAGGGATACTCTGACCGCCTCGCGAGCTGGTACCTCTCACACCCGGCGGACTCTTCGTCCTGGGAGTATTTATAGCGATGTTTCCGTCAATACTTTTGCCTTGGGTGCCTCAACTTTTGCTCGTCGCATGTTGTTGATGGAACAATCATACCCCAAGGAAGAATTTCGGGTAGTGGGTTGGTGCCATTATGTCTCAAAATGGGACAAACTGACACACTGGATCCTGTCGCAATTTCAGACTGAGCTCGAAGAGATTGGGCTGACCGCCACAATCCGTGCCACTCAGGCAGGTGTAGAGATTAACAGACACATGTTCCTTGCACTTTTGGAGATGTTTGATACCCATACCGGGACCTTCTTCACTCCAGTGGGGGAGCTAGGGCTTGCGCTTCATGAGATGTACGAGGTATCAAAACTCCCCTGGGGATCGGAACCTTACGAGGAATACTTCCCGACCAATAAAGAATTCCAGGTCTTGGGAGACAAAGCTGATGAGATGATGGCTGTCTTCAAAGAAGTAGCGAGTCATCACTACTATATGCAGAAGAAGGATAGGGGCGGGACGCAGCCTCATGTGACTGCTTGGAGAGATCACATCTTTAGGCAGGACAAGGAGGATCCTTCCCATTTTTCTACTCTACCGGCACTTTCTCGCAATGAGGTGCTTTCTGAAATGAGCAGGTTGGGCGAGAAGAATCCCTTGGAGAACGAGGACCAGCAGTCGGATGAACGCTCCTATAGCTGTTTTTGGCATCTCACCTATCGGATGTCGCCAAAAGCAGTATTAGTCGCGTATCTTATGATTTGGCTCCGGGACCACGTCTTTTCAGGCGGGTCTAGCTCTGTAGAGAGGGTGACTCGGAACTTAATTCTGCCGGCCGTGAAGTTGGCCTTCGGCCATCCTTTAGCTTTACTCCCCGCAATGGTGTGTAACCTGTTGCGGGGTCTTCGAGAGTTTGCGGGAGATGTCGTTCACGAGCGGGGCAAAAACAACAACTTCCCGCGTGCCGAACTGCCGTTTCATTATTTGATGGGGTGGTTAATTTTACACCATCCCAATATGATGAGCCCGGGTTCGGAGGAAGACCATAGGTCCGGAGATGCGTTCCTCCGGCGTTTCCACCGGAGGAATTGGTCGCACACCGGTGTTCCCATTTACAGGAAAGTCTTATCCCATCTTCAGGGATGGGAGATCGCCAAAGTTGGTCCTGTCTTCTCCGATTTTGAGGCCAACGAAGATCTGGTGGACTCGGGTGAGGATGCCACCACTCTGTCTCCATGGGGATTCCGCTGGCTGCAAAGTATCCGGCCGTCCCATTTGGTATATCGGAACAGGAACCAGTGTTACCTGGAACCGTATCTGCCGAGCCGCTTTGCGAGGCAATTCGGGTACGCCTAATTGATGTTGGATAATCCAGTATTACCTTGGGGTACGCTGGAAGTTTGCTGGATGGTGCACGAGCTTGGCATTACTATAATGCCGGATGTACTGGAGCCCGCTTTACGCTCCCTGTCCAGAATCCGCTGCCGTCGATTCTCTACTCAGCCGCCAGATTTTACTGTGCTATGGCCGCTCCGCCCACCGGATATGATAGGGAGACCAGTTTTATTGCAGGCACCCATTTAGCGGCGGGTGCAGACACTTTGGCGAAGGCTCGGTCGTACCGTCTGCCCGAGTCGGGTCGAGGCGCCCCCGCCGTATCTACCGGGGGTCAGGCAAAACCCTTGGTTGATCGAACAAAAAGGGGTGCAGATACAAAAGTTGACTCTCCTGTATCGAAAAAGCAGAAGAGGGCGTCGTCACCGACGGTATCCTCGGACTCCGCATCTGCAGAGGTAAGATGTCCTGTAAGGTTTGATTTCAAGTTCAGCTTCTTATGTAATCATGCTTCTCCCTTTTTGTGTAGGAGCCGCTGATAAGAAAGCCTCGCACTCCAAAATTTGGTGGGAGCAGGCCAAAGGAGATGGCGGGCTCGTCTGACATGCGTATTCTGCCTACTATGATATCTCCCATGGAGGAGAATACCGAGAATGTTGCTGTAGAGATTCCAGCATCTCCGAATTATGTCAGACGGGAAGCTGAGGATGCAGCGGCTTCCGAGAAGGTGAAGGCCACAGCGTCGGCCTTGGATGACGTTGCCGCAGATCTGCAAGAGTCTGTTGCAGGGGCAACAGATATGGTTGAGATAGAGGAGAGGGTTGACACCCCTCCTTATCATGATGAGGGGAGGTCGGTTGTATCATTGCCGAGTCCTACCCCGGCTTCAACCGTGGAAGTTGAGGCGGCTACCGATCAGGAGGTAGCGACAGATTCTGTCCCTGTTGAGGGACTTGATGACGAGACCCGTCTGTCGGTCACAACCGCTGAGGCGGGTCAAGAGACAAGTGATAATCTCCCTATTCTGCCGAGGGAGGTACCAGCTGTTGATAGGTCGTTGGGGGTAGAAGAGGTGGCCGTTGACGTCGGTGGTTCCTCCAGTCTTGAGAAGGACGAGGGTGTGGGACCCTCTGTTGCCCCTCCTACTTGGGGTACTATTTCGACGTCTGTGCGGGCTTCCTCTGTTCCTTCGGCTCCTCGGGCTAGCAGTCCAGCCCCTGTTGATGACGAGCCCATTGATGCTGAGGTTCAAGCCTCACAGGTTGAGGTTGGCGGATCTTCTTCCTGTCCGCAAACTACAGTAGCTCCTCCAACTCCTGCTATGATGCCGCAGGTCCTGGCGGATGCAGACGAGTATGTGAAATTCCTCATTGAGGGGGTATACAAAATGCTGCAGAAGGGTGTATCTGCTGTGATGGATGCCAATGGGAGCTTTGCAACGGCAAGAACTCTGGCAATGCCCTGTATCGAGCTGATCCGCATTCACCAAGGCCACGACCATATGGCCGAAATTCTGGAGGCTTCGGTGATCGAGCTGGACGAGCGGCTCGCGGAACTTCAGCGCATCCAGCGAAACGACCTCTCCGTCCTGATAGATACGGAGAAGGGGAAGCTGATTGCCGAGATCGAGTCTTCATACCAGGCCACTGTGGGCATTTGGGAGCGCAAGGTGGCTGAGACTGAGGCTGCGGTAGAGCAGTTGTCTCAGTCCATGAAGACGACGGTGGAAACTCGAGCTGCATTGGATGCTAATATTGCGAAGATCGACACCCAGATGCGCCGCCTTGAGGACCAACGGGCCCGACTCCAGTTAGACGCCGAGCGTGTCCGGGCTGAACACGCAGCATTCCAGAAGGAAGAAGCGACTTTTACTCAGCGGACTCTTGCCTTGGCGCAGCAGCAACAACAGCTTGATGCGAAGCATGAGAGCGATACTTCCGCTGGGGCTGTTGAACTGATGCGTCAAGAAGCTGAGCGACGAGTCCTGGCGACTGTGGAGGCCCGTACAGCCGACCTAAGGCTTCGAGTCAGGGAGCTCTCAGCCCACCCTGGGGAGGTTCAGGGACTGTAGTTTTTCCCCCTTTTTATGCTCTTTTGCAACCCTTTGCTGAGGGATAATGTAGTCTTTTGTACTCTCTATTTCAGAAAATAAAGAAGTACGCAACTTTTTGTGATGTGTTCATTTTTGTTATTATGAACTTGATGATTTTTGTGGACCTATTATCTTTTGCGCACCTTGGTTTTTAGGCACAGATAATAAGTTTGAAGGAACCAACATGTTTGCTCAGAGGTGATGTGGACATGGCAATCATTGGGTTCAAATGATAGAATCATCCTACTCAGAGGTGTGATGGACGTGGTAGAAATGATCCTGGAGGATACGCTGAACAACTCAGAGGTGATGTGGATGTGGAAGTTCGGCGATCAATGTACGACAACATAGGGGTTGTTTGTACGAGATGTTTACTCAGAGGTAATATGGACGTGGTAAACATGAAGGATAGCGTAGGCTTACGAAGTGTAAGATTCCGCTTTGTAGGGTGTAGAGGGACAACTCAGAGGTGATGTGGACGTGGTTGTCTTTCTACTGAAGAAAGCCACGGAACAGCTGGGTTCCAGAAGCGGATGAGTTTGTGGAAGGAGATTGTTTGTGAGTCCCGATGATCGGGCCCTCAGATCCCCTTTGGGGAAGTACATGTCTGGAGGATGTCAAGAATAGTACTTCTTTAGGAACTTGCCATTGATGGGCATCATGAACAAGTCCCCATTGGGTTTGGCGAGGCGGTAAGCACCGTTGGAGTATACCGTCTCTATGATGAAAGGTCCTTCCCACTTGGGCTCGAACTTTCCTGGTGTCTTGTGAGTTAACACCATTGGCCTTCTGACTGCTAAAACCAGGTCGCCAACTTGGAAAGTCCTCTGTTTGACCTTCTTGTTGAAAGCCTGTGATATACGGGCTTGGTAAAGTTCGATGCGTTGTTGAGCTAGGAGACGCTTCTCATCGAGTGCCTCCAGTTCCCACAGACGACGACGTTGATTGTCTTCTTCTGTGAGTTTGTTTGTTATTGCCACACGGAGTGAGGGTATCTGGATCTCGAGAGGCAGTACCGCTTCGCTCCCGTAGACCAGAGAGAATGGTGTGTTGCCTGTTGGGGTCCGTACCGTTGTGCGGTAGGCCCAAAGGCATTCGCCAAGCTTTTCGTCCCAGTCGCATTTATTGGATGACACGACCTTTTTGAGCAGCCTGACGATGGTTTTATTGAACGCCTCTGCTAACCCGTTTGCTGCCGGATTATAGGCGGTTGATGCCACATTTTGAATGTGATTCTTGTCACAGAACCTGCTAAAAATGTGGCTAATAAACTGAGGACCGTTGTCATGAATAATCCGCCGGGGTACTCCGACACGGTAAATGATATGGTGTTTGATAAAGCTGACCACCCTGGAGCTCTTTACTTCCGCCAGTGGGACTGTTTCTGTCCATTTGGAGAAGTAATCGGTGATGGACAGGATGAAGCGGTGTCCTCTTGATGAAGGAGGGGTGATAGGTCCCACAATATCCATGCCCCAGGCTTCGAAGGGCCAGGAGGCGACTGTAGGATGTAGTGGTTCAGACGGTGTATGTATGAAGTCTGCATAAAGTTGGCATGCGTGACACTTTTTAGCATATTCAACAGCATCGGCGGCCATGGTTGGCCAGTAGTAGCCCATACGTCGCAGTCGATCCTGCAACTTAGGACCGGGTTGATGAGCTCCGCAAGTTCCGTCATGAGCTTCTTGAAGAGCTTCGGCTGCTTCTTCGTTGGATAGGCATCGAAGGAGGAGCCCATCGAAGGAGCGCCGGTACAGCGTTTTGGTAGCTGTATCGTAGTAGAATCGAAGAGAGCGTCTCCTGACTGAGACGGCTTCCTTCGGGTCTTCTGGAAGAATTCCGTAGACAGCGAAGTCGATGAACGGGAACCTCCAGTCTCGGACATTAACCCCAGTGTTCGTCGACATGGCGTGGGCTACTTGCATGCACAGGTTGTTTCTGGGATAAATCAAGTCTCGGCCTGTTACCGTGACATAGTGTTGAGTCCCAAAGGGCGCTGCCAATGAGGCTGCGAGGCCAGCCAGAGCGTCAGCCTCCAAGTTTTGTAGACGAGGCACGTGTTCGATAAAGAAGCCGGTGAAGGTTGAAATGATGTTCAATGCAACTTCATGGTAAGGGATCAGATCTTCATGGCGAACCTCGTACTGCCCTCGAATCTGGTTCACGACGAGTTTTGAGTCACCGTAGGCTTCCAGATGGTCCACCCCCAGCTGTTGTGCGAGTTGGAGTCCCATGACGAGTGCGTTGTACTCGGCAACATTGTTGGAGCACGGCTTCGAAAGGGAGTAAGCACGCTGGATGACCAGCTGATCGGGGGAGACTAAGACTACCCCTACTCCTGCGATGATTTGGCCTTTGGAGCCTGTTCTCGAAGCGCCATCGAAAAACATCCGCCAAACGGAACTTCCTTCGGTGACGTTGGATTCTTGGACCTCATCCGGGATGTCTTCATAGAGTTTTAAGGATTCTGGGATGGGGTGTGCAGCTAAAAAGTCAGCCAGAGCTTGACCTTTAACAGCTTTTTGCGGGACAAACACCATATTATATGGTGTTAGCAAAATCGCCCATGTGGCTAGCCGGGAGTTTAATGATCCTGGCTTCGTCATGAGGACTCTGAGTGGATTGACTCGGGAAATAACATGAATTGTCTGGCCCGAGACGTAATGACGAGTCTTCTGGATGGCAAACACCAAAGCCAAGCACTCCTTTTCAACGGGGTTGTACCGGTGTTCGACCCCGATGAGCGTTCGACTGAGGTAGTAGATTGCTTGCTCATAGCCTGTATCGCTGTTTTGAGCTAGCAGAGCGCCAAGGGAATGATCCATGGCACGGACGTAGAGAAGGAATGGTTTGCCCGCGACAGGTGCTACCAGGACTGGTGGGCTCGTCAAGTAGGCTTTGATGTCGTCGAAAGCCTTCTAGCACTCCTCTGTCCAGACATAAGAGACTCCTTTCTTCATGAGCTGAGTAAAGGGTTGACATTTACCGGAGAGGTTTGCTATGAACCTCCGGATGTATGCCAGACGTCCCTGTAAGCCTCGAAGTTCTCGAAGATTCTTCGGAGGGTCCATGTTGAGGATGGCTTTGGTTTTCTCGGGATCAACATGAATGCCTTTTGCCGTGATGACAAAGCCCAAGAATTTGCCGCTAGAAACCCCCAAGAAGGATTTAGCGGGGTTCATTTTGAGTTGATGTGCCCGCATGAGATCGAAGACTGTCTTCAAATCCTGTAGGTGATCTCCTTTGAGGCGGCTCTTGACTGCGATGTCGTCAACATAGCATTCGACTGTTTTGCAAAGATGTTGACGGAAGATGGTGCTCATAGCTCGTTGGTATGTTGCACCGGCGTTTTTCAAGCCGAAGGGCATTACTGTGTAGCAGAAAACACCCTTTGGAGTCCTGAATGACGTGTGTTTTGCGTCATCGGGGAACATCTTGATTTAATTGTAGCCTGAATACCCATCTATGAAGGACATGCGTTCAAAGCCACATGTGTTGTCGATCATCACATCGGTGATCGGAAGCGGGAATTCGTCCTTCGGGCAAGCAGAATTGAGGTCCCTGAAGTCGATACAGACTCGTATCCTTCCGTTCTTCTTGGTGACAGGTACGACGTTGGCTACCCAATCTGGGTGTTGTTCCTCACGGATGAAGCCGCTAGTCAAGAGTTATCCACCTCCTGATCGATGGCATTCATGATGTCCGGACGGAAACGTCGCTGTTGTAGTTTGATAGGTTTGGCATCAGGTAAGATGTTCAACCTATGCATTACGATCTGTGGATCGAGTCCTGGCATGTCTTCGTAGCTCCAGGCAAAGACGTCGATATATTCTTTAGCCAGCTGGATTAAAGCCTCTCGGTCTTCTCCTTCTAGGCTTTTGCTGACGAAGATGGGTTTGGAAGAAGATCCGTTCCCAAGGTCGATCTGCTCGACTTCGTCTTCGGTGGGAGGTTCACGTAACTCAAAACGAGACTCCTATTGCTCTCCTAGGCGTTGAGCCCAGGGTTCTTCTTCGAAGGATTCCGGCGTTTGGTCTTCGCCTTTACCTTTTTGAGGTTGTGCTGACGTCATGTTAGCTGACAGCACTTTTCTGAAGACTAATCCGATACTGGTATCAGAATCCCAAGTCGACGCTCCGGACGAGTGGGAATGTTCTACGTCTTCTGCGTCTGAACTCTCTGGAGTTGATGGCGGTGTGACATAGCCTATCCCCCGTCGAGTTTTGTTGTAGTAGTTTTGCGGCTTTCCTTTGGGTGTTGAAAGCTGGAGAGGGAGAGGTCGACCCTTGCCGTAGTTTAGGCCTTTGTTGCTTTTCAGGTCGTAGCCCATCTTTTGGATGATGTGCTTTGCCGTATCCGTGTACCGATGGACTTGTACTCTGCCGGTATCAGGTTCAGGCTCGAGTGGCGGGAGGTCTTGATGACGCTCAGTTCTGCCAAAAATGATGGATCCTTCGTCTCGGCTTCGTAGAGGGTTTATGAAACAGACTCCTTGAGACGGGACTACTCGGTTTACATGATTTACGGTCGTTATTTGTGTTTGCAACGACCATAGAGCATTATCTAATGTATACATGGCACTCCAGTGTGGAAGACAAGAATAATTAAAAGACACTCTATTATTGATGAAGTACGAGATTTTATCCCGCAGGATTATATTGTCTAAGGAGGGTGCATCTACATCAGTAGAGATATATTCGCCAAGCTCCTCTTCTGTAAGCACTGGGGCTGGATCAGGAGAGTCCACCACAGCTTTGATCTTGGGGTCTGAGAGGGTTATGTGAGCCCTCTCTGGCATCTTGGATGACTGCGGGGGCTTGCCCTTGAGACGCACCTTCAGAGGTGCCTCAACTGCGCCTCCTGTGAGTGGTGCCTTCCCCTGTAATTTTGCCACCAGGGGAGCCGATGTTTGAGGCGGCTTTTCCTTGAGGCATATCTTCAGGGGAGCCTCAGGAGTCGGTGCTTTCCCTGATAGCTTGATGCTCATTGGAGGCACCTTCTGGGGTGGTTTGCCTTTCAGTCGGATCTTCAGTGGGGCGTCTGGATTCATCTCAGGCTCCGTGTCCGGCTCAGTCGCCGTCTCTGCCTCATCATCAGCATCGTTGGCTTCCTCCTCGTCAAGTGGCTTATACAAGTCGGAATCGGTGAAGTAGGCTTCAATCCCTTTGAAAGGATCGACGTCTGCGAATTCCGTCCGGATGACGCCGTTAGTGGATGCATATTTCATGCATTGGTGGAGCGTGGAAGGCACCACCATGTACTCATGTAGCCATGGTCGGCCGAACAGGATGTTGTAGTTGACCTCGGCATCCACCACATAACAAGTCACCTCAGTTTTGAGGTTGCCTATGTGGCACTTCAGTCGAATCTTGCCCAGTGGCTCGCTTTTGCTAGCGTTGAAGCCACTGATGGTTGTATTGGAGGGCGCCAGCCGGTACATTGGGATCCCCAGTTTTGACATCAGCGCCTTCGGATGATGCTGAGGGAAGACCCCGAATCGATCTGGATCTGGCTCACCTTGACTGAACCGATGTACCCCGTGTAATACAGTGGTCGGTTATGTCGGTGGTGCTTGAGCAGCATGTCTTGTTGGGTGAAAGTTATGTTTGGAATAACTTCCTCCGCACAATGACAGTGCGCACAAGTAGTTGGGAGGTCTTCAGGCTGCTTTACCTGACTGAGAAAGGATTCGGCGTCCTTCAGAGCTTCGCAGAGAGCTTCTCGGGAGTCTTTGGAAAGACGCAGGAGCTCAAACAAAGACAAGCGCACAGGAGTACTGGCCAGTTGTGCCAGAATGTCAAAGTTGTGGGGCTTGGCTATCCCCGAAGCATTCTCCTTCCGTAGAGGTCTGTCGAAACGAGCCTCCCCCTGCTTCTGCTTATTGGCAGCTGAGGGCTTAGACGGGCCCTCCTCAGGGATTGTGCCAGGAGGCACCACCTCGGCGGCAGCTTCGCCGGGCTGAGCGTTCTGTTGTGCATGCGTCTGCACTGGAAGTGCCTCTTCCGTTGAAGAAGAGACCGTATGGCAAGACTTGATCTTCCTGCCTTTTGATTTGGAGGCAGAGCGTACCTCAGGTTGAGTCACCTCGGAGACGAGGTCGGGGTGAACCCAGAGGACCTCTCCTCGAGATGTGGTGAGTGGGATGAGTCCACTCACATTGTCACGGGTAGGTGGCAAGTTCACCACCTCCATTGTCGCCTTAGGGATGGGGACAACGCCATCTTGTGTGGTGGTCGGCGGCAAGGTACGAACTGAAGTGACACCACATTGGCTGACACCGTCTTCTCTTCATAGTCGATGGAGATTACATCGGCATTGATCATGCGCTAGATGTAATTCTTGAGGACGTAGCAGTCCTTGGTCGGGTGTCCGACAAACCGATGGTAGTGACAGTACCTCGGGTTGTCCACTTTCCCGACTTCATCGGGCCGCTTCGGGTCCGGGAGCTTGATCGTGTCACCCTGCTTCAGTATTTCGAAGAGTTGCAGGGTGTCTTCGTCATTGAATGAATACACCTCCTTGGGTCTCGGCGCCAGCGGAGGCTTCTGAGTAGGCGCAGATGCGCCCTTCGAAGCATTAACCGTCAATGCCTGTTTCCCCTTTGCTTCTCGCCCGGAGTTGTTGGCTGCTGACTTTTTCCCCTTATCATCAAAGGCGGAGAAGCTGACACCCAGAAGACGTGCATTGGCAGCTTTCTTTTCTGCGGCTTCAGCTTCGATGATCAGGGAGCTCCAGTCGGGAGGGGGAGTAGAGTTGAGCCAGAGCTTCACTGCGGGCAGCATGTTCATACTGCAAGAGGAGAGGAGCGCATATTCTGGCATGCCTGGAGGTAGCCTGAAGCAGGCTTGTCGGAAGCGTTCGATGAACACCCGAACCATTTCTTTCTCCTTCTGACGTATCTCTATGAGAGATGCCATCGTCATGTCCTTCCCGCCGTCGTAGAAGCGATCAAGGAAGAGGCGCGTCAAGTCATCGAAGGACGATATAGAATTATCGGGGAGGCTGCAGTACCAGTCATATGCCACCCCTTTCAGGGCCCCAACAAAGATGCTGGTGAGGAGCGCGTCCTCCTTTGGAAGATGCCCCGTTTGTGACTGGAAGTATGTCAGGTATCGACGCGGAGAGTCCTTCCCATCGTATGGTATGAGTGTTTGTGGTTTATATTTTAGAGGATAAACCACCTTGTTCCACTCGAGGGGATAAGGCTGGGGAATGCCCATCTTCTGGCGCTCCTCTTGCCTGTTTTTGGACTCGAAGCGCTCCCGTAGGTCCTTGATCATTTCGACCACATCCTCCGTAGAGCTAGGAGTCGGAGAAGGTGGCACTATCTGGAGCGGAGTTACAATGTAGGACTTAGATGTAGTCCTAGGAGTACACTTTTGTTTAATCTGGGTCCTAAGTACCAATGGAGCGAGTGGTAATGCGTTGACTCCGTTGACGGGCTGACGACGGTTATCGGTTCTCTGAAGGTGTAGATTGCTCTGGGTGATGGAGCTGGCTGAGAGGAGGAAGACGTTGAGTGTCTGTATCTGCCTCTCTGGTAATATCTGTCTGGATTGTCCGTATATATGTCTCTCTGTGTGTGTGTCAGAAGGAAATGGTCCTTCTATTTATAGCTGGACAGGTTGGCTGCTCATGCGCGCATATGTAGGATGCACCGGTGCGTGGGGACGCCACGTAGAGATTGTTGATGGAGGCGCATGGATGATGCGCCCTACTCGCGGGGTTGAATTCTTCGTACTACTGTTGTGAGCCGGCACGTAGCAGAGGAGAAGATCTTTCTGTTGCTGAGATCTTGGATGAGTTGAGTCAAAGGACACGTGTCGTCGACCCATGGCTCGGAGATCTCTGATTTGGTGGGGGGGATGATTTGGTGGGATACGCCTTGGATTGGGCGCATGATGAGATTTTGGCTCGTAACCTTTAGGAGTCACGAGCCGTTCTGGGCGCATGGCTTTTGAGGCGCATGCGAGCGACTTTCCTTCTGTCTTTCGGGATCAGAGATCAGTCTGGGGCGCATGACTTTCGAGGCGCATGCAAAGATTCAACTGGAGACTCTTCTTATGTCTTTAGGGATCAGTGAAGGGTCTGAGGCGCATGGCTTTTGAGGCGCATGCAGGTTTGGGCGCATGGCCGTGGAGGCGCATGCGGGTGGTCGAGTGGCCACGTGGTAGTAGCCATCGGGATAGAGTCATGATGATGCTGACGTTGTGGATGCTTCGTTTTCTGCAAAAGCTGTCAACCGTTCAGGCTTGGGGAGGCGTACTGCCAACTCTGTCAGTTCAGCATTTAATGTTGGTGACATTCGATGGACAGCTGAGTGGGCACGTCGGTTGGCGTTCCACTAGGCGTATGGAGACGCATGGGGGCGCATCCCCTGTGATGTGCTCAGTACAGGGCGCATCTGTTTGATGTTTGAAGAGGTGTGATGCGCTGACCAGCCGGTGCATCCGACACGTCTTTGATGATGCGGCTGTTTCGCTTCTCGAGTGCTTTTAATAGCCGTTTGGCTAAAGTCGAGGCGTCTGGTTCATCCATTTAATGTGAGTTCATTGCACGGAATTCGGAGAGCCATCCACTTGGCGCATGGGTTTGATCTGCCCGGCCTATAAATAGTGGCATGGAGAGAAGGTTGGCCTCTCATTCCCTCACGTCTTTCCAATATGAACTCGGGTTCTCGGGTGCATTCTGTTGACGAGGTGCTCCCGAGGGTGAAGATGAGACGCCATGTCATCGTTGATGCTCTTGAAGGTGATTGTTACATCCAAAAGACGAAGTCGAGAGCTTCCGAGGCGGGCGGAAGGTGCCTGTTGCATCCAAAGATAGGGATGCTCGGGCCTCGTCTCCGTTGTTCCGGAAGAGCCGTAGATCGGAATGGCGGTGCTAGGCTCTCTTTTCCTTCAAAGTGGGTGTTGCCCACTCTGAAAGCTGCTCCTTTAGCTGTATTTCGATCACGGTCTTCCTTGGCCTTTGGAGGCTCTTTCGAAGCCTCCCCTGGCCACAGATTTGCCATGCTCTTCTCTTCCTTGGTTCCAGCCAGAGGGTTAAATGCTTTGTGGAAGCATTTATCAGGTGAGCCTGGCTGGAAGAGCGGCACATAACTGGGCTGCTGCTCGGCCAGGTGAGCCTGGTTGGAGAGTGGCACATAACTGGGCTGCTGAAGGGATGCACATAACTGAGCTGGATGCACATAACTGAGCTGCTGAAGAGATGGCAGGATGCGCCTGGATGGAGGCACATGACATCTGCTGCGCCTCACTGGTGGCGCATGGTGACTGCTGCGCCTATCTGGAGGCGCATGGTGACTGCTGCGCCTATCTGAATACGCATGGTGGCCGCTGGCTGTAGACTTAGGATCTTTCCTTTGTAGAAATTTTCCTTTGTACAACCTTTTCTAGACATGTAATAGACTTTTGTATAAAGTCCTTTGTCAAATGTCTATTGGCTATTGGCTTTGCTGTTTGAGTTCTGGCGTATGTAATGTCTGGCGCATGGTCTTTCTGGTTTATGAAATTCCATGCTTCTACAGCCTCATCTTAGCCTTCACATAATAAATCGTGTGTTTTCAACTTGCACAATAGGCTTGATAATAAAAGAGACGAATCCACATAGCTAAGGGAATAATCCCGACGGGTCGAAATGAGTTAGAACATGGAAAAAGGTCCAACGGTCGGCTTAGAGTTGGTGCACGGCGTGCTTTGAAAATGACACTCGGTCCTTCGTCCCGTGGCTTGGAAGAAGGAAAGTTGGTCTTCGGTGCAAAAGCTAAGAGTTAGCCTAAGTCATAGGCGTCGCCCGCATAAATGCTTGATAAAGCATGCACGCTTCCACTACGCAAGGCTTGGCATAGCCTTTGCTCGTCCCTCGGGTTAAGTTGAAGGCTTGAGTAAGTTAGGCAAAGTTATGCCGGTCGACCTAAGTCATTCCAAGTGCTGTCCCGCTTATTCTGCGGTTGTCAAGTTAAGTAGTCCCACGATCTCAAGACCTGTCGATTTGGGCAGGAGTGTCACACAGAGCACGATTGGCTTAAGGTACGATGCACGGGCTTAGTGTTTAAGGTAAGGACTATAAGTGATTCAAAGTGAATTTTGAGAAAGGGATATCAAATAGGCATTCATGAGTTGAACCAAATGATAGGGTAACAAGGAAGGAAATGCTCGTGACCATGGGTCGTCGAGGGGTCTCAAGGATAGAAGTCTTGGTTTTGGTAGAGGAATGACTGTGTGAGACGTCAGTTTGTATCGAGTCTTGCATGGTCATTTGATAACTTATCGACAAGGGCGATGAACCCTCGAGCGGTAACCCTTGGCCAAGGGGCCGACTCGGCCTAGGAGGGAACATGGTATAGTCGTGCGTAAGGTTTTGGCACAGGTTAAGCGGGGACTTGCGACGGGGATAGCTACTTGCGTCGAAAGGATCCCGATTAACAAAACTATACGTCAAGGTATAGCTTGTGATGCTAGTGACCAAGTTCATATAGATGTCGGCAAATAGCGGCTAACCGCGTGTATGCCTGTGGATTTAGTTGAGTTGAAGGTGTGTACAGTTAGAAGATAAAGTTTGGGCCTAAGATTGGGTTTCAACATAGGCGTCGTGCTTCGGCACGAGATGTGGCGTCAAGTCTTGAGTTGTCGGCATACAAGTTGCATGGTTATGGTTGAGTTGGTTGAGTTAAGTCAGAAAACCGCCACAAGACAAAGTTGGTTGAGTGACACTAACATTCACAAGTCTTGATTGGGTCAGTTGGTGGTCAAAGTAGCAAGGGCCACGAGGCGGCGATATGGTTAAGTCTTATTGAATTGTGAGGCACGGCCTCAGCAAGGGTTTGTAGCACGGTCACACGGAAAATGGAGCTTAATCGCGTAGTTGCGTCTCTGATTTTAAGCCGTAAGGCAAACACGACTCGATAGGTTAACGTTGTTGGCACGAGAAGGGTCTTGAGGCAAGGTATGAGTTAACATTGTCGTTGCAAGCACGAGATGGTCTAAATACACAAAATAAGCAAGGCGTCGGTCATAAAACTGATCTAAGGCAAGACTAGAAAGACAATTGATAAGAAGGGACTATGTTGCACAAAGTAAAATAAAACGTACGGGTTTCGTATGGGTGGGCGAGGAGCTCATTCCACCAGTACAGTTGAGTACTGACACCCACATAGTTTACCTGTGCAGGCACAGGTAGAAGCTCGTGGCGCGGAGCTCGCTTAGATACGTCGAGGTACGGAGTTCCTTGGCGATTCGAAGCGCACAGCCGCATGGAGTAAAGACTTGTACGGGACATAATGTATGGACGTCGCCTTCCAAAGCTTCTGCTGGATCAAGACTTGTAATTGAGAGATGAGAGAGAGCTGAGTGAACTTGTAAAATGTGAGAAGAGTGAGCTTGAGTGATTGTAATCTTTGCCTTGCGCCCCCAATGTAATCGTTGTTTCAATATCAATAAAGAGCTTCTTTGAATAACTTGTGTTTATTCTAAATTTCTACTGCTATTATTCAATGTCTCTGTACGGGACTTCTGTGCGACGACCCCGTCGCAGCCGCTGAAATCGGCCGTTATGGAACCCGCCTTGCACGAGCGCAATCTAGGCTCGTGCGGCATCACGCCTTAGCGAGGACGATCGCTCCTACGGGAGTGGGGCGTGACATAATGGTATCAGAGCACGGCTTTACGTCCTTGGACTACCGGTTGAATTCTTTAACTCCGCTGTTCCGCAAACTCTGAATGTTGTTTCCGCATATTGATATCGTTGGTGCGCTCTCTCTCAAATGTTCCACGGGATGTCCATACAATAAGTCTATCTATTTTGCAAAACATAGGAGAACAGTTTTTGACAACAAAACAAAAAGATGGTTCGCGTAAGCACGGTTGGCTAAGTCGGGTTGGGCATATACACCAAGGATTGCGTCGACCTTAGAAAAGTCGAGTGCGGGAATTGAATAGTGCGAGCATGAAACGGGTTGAGCTTGATTTAGTAAATGAAATGACTATCGATAGGGGTGTTATCGAACGACGATGTTATCGTCGGTGCAATATAAGGTGAGCGTGCTTGAAATTTAAGGAATCGTTCGGACGGAAATTCGAGGAAGTAGATTGTGAATCGAAGGATAGTTTTGAGAATTTATTGAATGACTCCATCCCTGAGTGGTGTATGCGATAGCCTCAGGGATGTCGATCGATTGAGGATTCGGGGTATCGATGAGTCTAGCAGCAGGCGTCGCACATATACAAAGCCTTAGATCGTGTACGATGGAGTGAGTTGTTGTCTTGAAGTTTGATAAGTTGATTCGAACGACCTAGAAATTGACGTGTACGGAACGTGCACGGGATTGAGGATTTGTGCAAGTATGAAATGCGAAAGTGATCGAGTATATGAAACTGAATCGAAGAAAAGTTAGAATGTACGAATGGATGACTTGATCGAGGAAATCGAAACGGATCGTATACGAAAAGTTAGCACGGCGAGAAGATAGCGTGCGTGAAAAGTTTGATTCGAATGTTTGAAAATGACTTTAAGGATTGGATTGAATGTTGCTCGATGATTGAGTTAACAAAGGGATGATACGATTGAGGAAATGCATTGGCCGATGACTTAAGATAGACAAATGAACAATACGTGAAATTGGTTCGAGAAAATTGATGTCGTGAATGGTTCGAGGGATAGTGATCGAACTTGAATTTGAATGTCGAAAAGATTATCCAGTCGGACGATAGCATCATTCGTACGACTCGGAACTTGTTGCAAAGGAAGATCGTCATGTTACGCATGTCATCGATGGTATTGAGGCGTATCAAAGATCGATATACGATAACTCGGGGGTACTCTGACTCGGCGAATGACGATCGTGCAAGTGTTATTGTTCGGTTGGATGCGATACTTAGGATTTTGATCGAGATGAATGTTGGATGAAAATGATCGTGTCTTGATGGTTACGTTGATAGCCACAACGTCGACGATCTTGTCTTGCGTGAACGCAACTCCAGCCTCGTACATGCTTTGCGTCGGATTTGGGGCGATTGTTTTGCGTGAGCGCTGACATGGTGATTCATGTCGCAGGAATGATCGAACTCGGAAAATCAGGACGCGGCAACGTTGATTGTCTCGACTTGTCGGTTTGACCCGAAGGTGAATTCGAGGATATTTGGACTTGCGACTGATGAATGAAAGAAACTTGAGGATTAAGTAGGTCCAATCCGCGTATCGAGAATGAACTAGTCTAGACGCAAAACAAGAGTTACGTCCCGATGAGGATGATTATCCCGCGGGAGCGTGCATGGTGATTCATGCCCACCGTGGAAAATCTGACTCGCGTGAGATAGGGACACAACATATTGTTAAGCTAGACGACCTCATGATCGATTTCGTGAATTGGAATAGATGACTTAGGAAATATGGAATGTGAAATTTTGGTTAGCAATGAATTGCGTCATAGAGTGCTCGAATTGAGAAAGATAGGCGATCTGTGTCGAACGTGTTCAAAGAGATAGACTAAGCGAAATGGCTTGTTGAACGAGTGAGATTGATATGTTAAGGAATTGGTTGAAACGTAAGTTGTCATAGGATAGCTTTGCTGAATAACTCGGACCCCGTGCGACGAAATGTTGGGATGTGTGTAGGCAATCTATGCTCGAAGTTTAAAAATCGGAGTGATGCGAGCTTGGATAGAAAACTCCGTACTATCAACTTGGTTTGACCTTAGGATGGGGTCAGTGTTGATATCGTTGTTTGGGAACTATGATTCCAATACTGACGGAAAGACATAACCTAGCAGTTAGGCAGACGTTTCGGTACAGAGCGATAGGAATGGTGAAGGCACCACTCATAAGGCTCGATTGACATGCAGGTATATCAAGGACGCTTGAATGCGTGCACGATCCGACTCGAATGGTGATGGCGGGATTCGCTATCACGAGACTTTGTTGAAATGCATGTATTTTGGGGACGCCTAAGATATGTGCACGATCCATACTAAGTGATACGTTGAATTCAAGTAAGATTTGAGGAACGAGGAAGTATCGAGGATTTTGAGATCGTAAGTTTTGAAGAAAGGATTGAGGGTAGCACGAGCGTGGCTCGGATTTGAGTAAGGCATAGGAGAATTGTGTGCGAGAGTTCTTGAATGTTGAGTAAAGTGATAAGTCGATAAGTGTACTCAGTTAGTTTCGAGGACGAAACTTTTTCTGAGTGGTGTATGATGTAGTGCCCCGTCCCGCTCAGTCAATCGAAGGAATCGAAACGCCGACGGCGTTCGGCCTTAGCCTTTCAACGGCTGCTGGAAGATATCGCTCGGTCGAGGCGACCGCTCGCTCAGGTAGGGTAGTTTCGGTGAACTTGCCTCATCTTAGCCTTCACATAATAAATTGTGTGTTTTTAACTTGCACAATAGGCTTGATAATAAAAGAGACGAATCCACATAGCTAAGGGAATAATCCCGACGGGTCGAAATGAGTTAGAACATGAAAAAAGGTCCAACGGTCGGCTTAGAGTTGGTGCACGGCGTGCTTTGAAAATGACACTCGGTCCTTCGTCCCGTGGCTTGGGAGAAGGAAAGTTGGTCTTCGGTACAAAAGCTAAGAGTTAGCCTAAGTCATAGGCGTCGCCCGCGTAAATGTTTGATAAAGCATGCACGCTTCTACTGCGCAAGGCTTGGCACAGCCTTTGCTCGTCCTTCGGGTTAAGTTGAAGGCTTGAGTAAGTTAGGCAAAGTTATGCCGGTCGACCTAAGTCATTCCAAGTGCTGTCCCGCTTATTCTGCGGTTGTCAAGTTAAGTAGTCCCACGATCTCAAGGCCCGTCGATTTGGGCAGGAGTGTCATGCAGAGCACGATTGGCTTAAGGTACGATGCACGGGCTTAGTGTTTAAGGTAAGGACTATAAGTGATTCAAAGTGAATTTTGAGAAAGGGATATCAAATAGGCATTCATGAGTTGAACCAAATGATAGGGTAACAAGGAAGGAAATGCTCGCGACCATGGGTCGTCGAGGGGTCTCAAGGATAGAAGTCTTGGTTTTGGTAGAGGAATGACTGTGTGAGACGTCAGTTTGTATCGAGTCTTGCATGGTCATTTGACAACTTGTCGACAAGGGCGATGAACCCTCGAGCGGTAACCCTTGGCCAAGGGGCCGACTCAGCCTAGGAGGGAACAGGGTATAGTCGTGCATAAGGTTTTGGCACAGGTTAAGCGGGGACTTGCGACGGGGCTAGCTACTTGCGTCGAAAGGATCTCGATTAACAAAACTATACGTCAAGGTATAGCTTGTGATGCTAGTGACCAAGTTCATATAGATGTCGACAAATAGCGGCTAACCGGGTGTATCCTTTGGATTTAGTTGAGTTGAAGGTGTGTACAGTTAGAACATAAAGTTTGGGCCTAAGATTGGGTTTCAACATAGGCGTCATGCTTCGGCACGAGATGTGGCCTCAAGTCTTGAGTTGTCGGCATACAAGTTGCATGGTTATGGTTGAGTTGGTTGAGTTAAGTCAGAAAACCGCCGTAAGGCAAAGTTGGTTGAGTGGCACTAACATTCACAAGTCATGATTGGGTCAGTTGGTGGTCAAAGTAGCAAGGGCCGCTAGGCGGCAAGGGCCGCGAGGCGGCGATATGGTTAAGTCTTATTGAATTACGAGGCACGGCCTCAGCAAGGGTTTGTAGCACGGTCACACAGAAAATGGAGCTTAATCGCGTAGTTGCGTCTCTGATTTTAAGCCGTAAGGCAAACACGACTCGATAGGTTAACGTTGTTGGCACGAGAAGGGTCTTGAGGCAAGGTATGAGTTAACATTATCGTTGCAAGCACGAGATGGTCTAAATACACAAAATAAGCAAGGCGTCGGTCATAAAACTGATCTAAGGCAAGACTAGAAGGACAATTGATAAGAAGGGACTATGTTGCACAAAGTAAAATAAAACATGCGAGTTTCGTATGGATGGGCGAGGAGCTCATTCCACCAGTATAGTTGAGTACTGACACCCACATAGTTTACATATGCAGGCACAGGTAGAAGCTCGTGGCGCGGAGCTCGCTTGGATGCGTCGAGGCACGGAGTTACTTGGCGATTCGAAGCGCGCGGTCGCATGGAGTAAAGACTTATACGGGACATAATGTATGGACGTCGCCTTCCAAAGCTTCCGCTGGATCAAGACTTGCAATTGAAAGATGAGAGAGAGAGCTAAGTGAACTTGTAAAATATGAGAAGAGTGAGCTTGAGTGATTGTAATCTTGGCCTTGCGCCCCCAATGTAATCGTTGTTTCAATATCAATAAAGAGCTTCTTTGAATAACTTGTGTTTGTTCTAAATTTCCGCTGCTATTATTCAATGTCTCTGCACGGGACTTCTGTGCGACGACCCCGTCGCAGCCGCTGAAATCGGCCGTTATGGAACCCGTCTTGCACGAGCGCAATCTAGGCTCGTGCGGCATCATGCCTTAGCGAGGACGATCGCTCCTACGGGAGCGGGGCGTGACAAAAACTAACCAGATAAACAAGAGTAAATGTGAAACACAATATCTATAAACGAATTCCAAATCCTGATACATGTCTCATAGTTATTATATTTCCAACAAATGAAAGTAAAGTCTGATAGTCTCAAATACAAGAAATATAAACTACTAAAAGGGTAAAGTGCTAGGCTTCCTCAGCCTCTAAGTCAAGAGCAACTCCAGCTGGCTCTACTGCATCTACAGGCTCTCGGCCATAATATGTATCACACAGAGCCTCCATCTCACCTGCAACATATCCTAGTCAGGAGCAGAGCAAAGTACAATTCTAGGTAATGAACAAGAACATGATATGGAAATGAGTACAGGAGAACATGAATATGAAATACAGAAATTGAACATGAAAGTACAGGAATGAAAGCACAGAAAAATAAGTACAGGAATGTAACTACGAACCTGAAGTACAAGAAATAAACAGTGCACCATATTTAAAATACAATTAGTCTATGTGACCGGCTAAGGGGAGTACAGGAGTACATGAATATCGGTACGGCTTAGGACCCGCATGCACGATGCGAGTCCTAAGCTATCTACATGAATATAGTAACCGGGGTTTGGTCACATAGCTGGTGTATTTCCCCACCCGACACAAGTAAGTACAAGAATAGGGAATACAGGGGTACAAGATATCGTGTCATGACATGTCACAAGAAGAGTACAAGATATGTGTAAATGCACAAGACCGTAGAAAAGTACTTGCCTTGCTCCGGGAAATCAAGTATACTATATTGAGCTGGATTTCCTCCTATTTTAATTTGTACAGATTGGTTAAGTTCTAAATCATGGTTTTTGTTATTCAAAACTACTAATTAGCTATTTAGTTTATTCTAGTTGGTCATACATGCATAAATAGTAAAATAATATAATATCATAATAGAATTTAGACTCAAAGTTTACTAGTAACTAATTTGGAATATACTAACCAATTGGTATCAAACCAACCTATTAATATACAATCTAAACTGGACTTCCTCTCATGGCTATTCTTATATCCCAAAAGACTTAATTAAAAACAGGGTTCTCCTTCTATTGTACTGAGATTGAATTCTCAGTTTCAACAAATTACCAAGACAATGCTATTGGAATCTTCAGTTCATAATGTTACTGAAATTACATGCATATGGACTCATATAAGGTCATTCAAGCTGTCATGTTATCCTTTACCAGTAACCCATGCATCATTTGTTAAAGTAAAACTTGCTTAAAGGTGGGGTCCTATAGTTGTTTTCTTATAATAGGTTATAGAGTGAACTGGGTTTCTACTGAAGGGTTTCCTAGCCAATTCCCAGGTTCAGTCTAAAACTGAAATCATCCCAGTCTTAATCCTACTCTTAACATATGTTCAGCCCACTGTTCAGATTCAGGTGAATTTCAATATTCAAAATCATTCAGTTAAGGTATTTGAAACAAAAGCTTAATGTCATATCCAGGTAACTATCCACAATCAATTAAAATATAATAGTGAACCTGGTTCTTAAAGAAACTGCAATGATATGTGAAACCAAGTCTAACTTTTTTTAGATTGGACTCCCTGAAGAATGATAATTTAGTCAAACTCAAGTGCCAAGCTGAGTTTAACTCATACAATAAACTGGAACAACTCGAGAGTTGACATGTAATGATTAAGACAAAATGTTAACCTCCTTGTAAGGATATGCATCTCAGTCCACAGTTCTACATTACTGCCATACACTAAAATCCCTAAATCAAAAGTTTAACTAGTGACAAGTTCACATGAGTATAACTCTCTCCTACCAGGTACAACTTGATTAACATCCTGATTTCCAAACAAGATTGATAGCAGTACAAGGGTTTGTCTAAAGTTACTCATAAGAAATCAAAGTTGTCAACTAATAGTTGATACTTTAGAGAGAAAATTTCAAATGAGTACACAACCTGATATGGAAAACCCTACCACTAATACCTGATTTCAATAGGATATAGGATCTATTTTGTTAAAAAAAATCGATCCAATATCCCTTCATCTATCAGACATCAGTGAGAGTGTTTTCCTGATCTCAGATGTTTAATTCAGAGTGCATCAAGTTAAATCCAGTACTACTAATTGGTATTTTCTCCTCCCATACATCACAAGTGTTCACTGTTTCCCACACTCACTGATACATCAGCCAAAACTACCCTCTATTGATATACACTACTGTTCTAAGAAGGCATGGTACTTACTAAGGCAACATCATACTTCTACAAGGTGATTCAAAGCTTACTGATACAAGCTTTTTACAAAATCTAATCCCAAGCTGAGTGCCAAACCTGGGGTTCAAGTCTTAATTCAAATTGTCCATATAAGACTTGAGATTTCCTGTTTAGATAATAGATCAATACATCAGTTAACCATAATTTAATTGTCTATTCCTGAACTTCTTCGAGCCTAACTAACAGCAATGATTTAAATTCCTGATACACCACAACTACATCATTCTAAAGAAGAGCTTAACGAGGAAGATTACCTGATAGTATCAGATCAGATACCACAAAACAGGGCACGAGTTCACTGTGTCTTGTCTTGATCTCGATTTCTGAAACCATGATTCGAGTATTACAAAGAAAATCAAAACACAGGAATCCACAATCATGATTGAACATCTATTCCTGATTGAGAACTTTCAATAAAAAATCCAGAACCAAGAGGAAGGACTGAAGTTCGAATGCTCACCTCAGATTGAATCAAACAGTTCTGATACAATGAAGATAGGAGTTCAGGAAAATACAAGGATCAGGACACGCTCCATCATTGTTCTAAAGGATTTAAAATAGCACATTAAAAATTCACATCACAAGACAATCACGAACTCAGTATTGATAATTCTGAAATTTATCTCACCAATTCCTGATCTCGAGTGGATTAACTAAACGGTCAAGGATTTGATGGAAGAGTTAATTCCGATCTAATCCTCTGAGACAACATCACAAATTTCTAAATCAAAACAAGAATTGAGAAGAAATTCATGAATCAAAGTTGTTCTCAAGCAACAGTAGATCTCACCATGCCAAATCAGTTGGTGATTCAATTGATTCAAATCTCGAGAAGAATTCTGAAACAAATTGATCGTTCAATCAACCACACGACATATTTAATATCGATCATAGAGCAAGTCACGTACATGGATAGGGAAGAACCTCTTATTGAAGAGTTTGTTGAACTCTTTCCAATTCTGATCGTTCCCAAATGTCTTTATTCGGCTTTCCACCAGTAATGGGAATTGTCTTCTAAGAGCAAGTCCACTACTATCATCCAATCATTTGTTGGGAACTGGGATGCTCTCAGTAGCTTCTCCGTGCTGATAAGCCACGCGGTGACCTCTAGTGGTTCCTCGGTACCTCTGAAGGGCTTGGGGTTCATATCCATGAAGTCCTTGATAGAGCCCTCGTGTGGATGTAGAGCTGGTACTGGTACGGTGCCGGAGGTGGAGGTGGGGGTCTAGTTAGTGCTTTCATCATGCTTTGCCTTATCAACTCAGCCTATTGCCACTGAGCATTCATCATGGTGTACATGAACTGGGTAGTATGGTTTCCATCCGCTGGTGGTGGAGGCATTTGTGGTCCGGACTGAGGTGGATACTGCTGAGTGAATGGTGGTGGAGGTGGTGGTATATTCCCTTTGGATGGTACTACGATAGTCTGCCCAGTCTGGATGACTGGGGGCACTTGGGTTTCCTGTTGCACCATCGACGGGGTCATGGTAGTCTACGGCTGTCCTGGCTGATATGGAGTCACCAGGGTCATTAGAGGATTCTGCTCCTCCTGGATAGCCGCACCACAGATGTGAAGGCCAAGGTAAAGGTGCATCTGCTTCGTAGATTTATACTACTGGCAGAAATAGGACAACGTTAGAATAGATTCAAACAAGTTACAGGTCAAGCAGTTGAATGAGTGTTGTCAACGCGGTCGTGGATGAGATCTTAGGGAACAAGTTAACTATATCTCATTGAATAATTTTATGAAGAGCGAACCAAGTGCACTAGGTTGATCAGACTATCATGCACCGGTTCTGATAGGCAATATGTTAGTGGAGTACCTCCAATAACATATATGTCATAAACAAGCTTGATAAAAGAATAAGCTTACAAAACTAGGCTATATTAGCAGCATTGGTCAAGATGGAAAACATAAGTACACGAGATAATGATAAAAGAAATATAAGTAATTCAAGTTCGTCAAACTCTAAGACTCGCCGGTGTTCATCCCTTTATAGTTGTCCTACCATCTCCATGTCTAGGGACTTGGTTGACCATTGGGGTAAGGACCTCTAAAACTCTATAGTCTAGGTAGTCCTCTTAATATCCTCTATAATAGTTTGCGAGGACAATTAGGGTGATAGATTATGAGGCATACTACCCAACTCATAAAAATTTAACTAGTAGGGTGATTGAGCTTATAACACGTATACCTGGTATGAGTCATCTTCCTAACTACATCAAGCACGAAATAAGGATAATAATTTATGGGAGAATGAATCGGGCAAGAAGCAAATCAAGATAATCAATCTGTGAGTTCGAAAATGGAAGAAAGAAAGGAGGTCAAGTATGTCACACCCCACTCCCAATGTATGGGATTAGGGCCTAACCTGTCCAGCTGATACGACCTAGAGTGAGCTACCAATTTAATGGACTCACTTAGGCGTACTACGCTGTAAAAGTAACTAACCAAACACAGGCAATATCTAAATCTCATCCACAAAATGACATAGAAAGGAAGTACTGATATAAACACAGAGTATGATCCAAATACAACTGAAAGGAAATACAGTCTAGTGGAAAACAATCCCATAGTACATCAAAATGAAAGTACATAATGAAAGATAACTAGCTAAGAGTATCAGCTAACTAGATATGAAACTCTCAGCCCAAGTAGCAGCATACCGAGGTCAAGAAAACTCCCGGGGAGACCTCGTAGTCCTAAGTCGATGCCATCATCGACTACACCCGAGATAATTTCGGTCTCTAAACCAAGTCTACGTAATAAGAGTATAATGTGTATATGTGAAACAGTAAATACAAGGCAAGGTATACTGCCGTCAATCCCACAATGTACAAATATGCTCTGGTCCCTCCTGCCTCAATCATGCCGTCC